>WKFP01014009.1:12880-39627 GCA_011057875.1 Pterocles orientalis
GACTTGGGACTTCCCATCTTCCGCCTCTACGGTGCCCGGCAGAGATCACTTTCAAGGTGAAACATTTTCTCGGTGTTCTGGGGAGGCTGTGCGGAGCGCTGGGAGCACGGGCTCTCCCCGTCCCTCGTGGGGAAGGGCTGTCCCAGTAAAGACTGAGTCTGAGTGATTGTTTTTTGGGGTCTCTTCCCTTTTCGTGGCAGTTTGTGGTGTGAAAGTGTCTTGCCCATCCATGAAGGGGATGTGAGTGTCTGGGTGCCCTGCGGTGGGAAGGTTGGGGAATGTTTGCCTGCGGCAGCAGGATGGCAGGAGCTGAATTAGCCCAGTGCAGTGACGTTGCTGTCCTGCGTTTTCCTTAGGTCTCGAGTACCCCATGGAGCCGCTCACACCTCACAAGCTGAGAAAGACCTGGAGGAAGAAAAGAAGATGATGCAGAAGGAGAGGGCAAAGGAAGAAAGAAACAATCCCTGGCAAAAAAAAAAATCACCAGCGCTTTGTGGAGGGCAGCAAGGCCCTGCCTGGTCCCCTTCAAAGCCTGGCTGAGGCCCTGAGGAACTCTGGAGAGCAGAAGGGTCTTGCCTGGACCCCAGCTAAGCCCAGCCTAAGCCCTGGGGCTCTCTCGAAGGCAGCGGGGCAGCTTGCAGACCCCAGCAGAGCCCTGGGTGGTCTCTGCAGGGAGGCAGGGCAGTTGGCAGCCCCCCATAAGCCCAGCCCAAGGCTCGGGGGTCTCTGCAGAACCCGCTGCTGCCCCCTGGTGGGTTGGGGGGCTGCTGTCGCCAGGCGGCGTTCACGCATGCGCAGTGCCACGCCCGCGCGCCCCGCCGCCATGTTGTTTCCGTGGGATGGCGGGAGCGGTAGTCTGTCACCGATCCACCAGTATGCCCCTCATCTCTGGAGCTGTTTTCTTTGGCATAACCTCCGAACTCCTCTTGTTCTCTCAGTTCCCCTCTCCAGGCCCTCGTTTCTTTTCTCTGAGCCGCCTTTTGTCCTTCTGGCCCTGTCAGTACCTCCCTCCTTCAGTCCCAAGGCCCCACAGCCATCCTGTGTCTCTGTAGCTCCCTTTGGATCCCTCTTGTTCCCTCAGAACCCCTCCTGGGGTTTGTTTTTTGTCATGCCCTCGAGCAGCTTTTGTCCGCTGTGCTCTCTCGTATGACTCTGCTCAGATCCTGGCTGGAGTTCCTCCTTTTTTTCCCCAAGTGAGGGAAGACGAGGGCCACCGACAGCTTTCAGTGCTGTGTGGGAGCCCTTAGGTGGTGGGTCTCTCTTCTGGACCTGGGCTCTAGCAAGGGGCTTGGTGGAGCAGGCACAGAGCCCCACAAGCACCCCCAGCCCAGCACAGCCGCTTCCCAGGGTGCTCAGGAGGCCGTGCTGACCTCCCGTGTTCCCCAGGGCCTTTACCAGGCTTTGCTGGGGCACGGGCAGGGCCTTGCTGCCTTCCGGAGTGCCCTGGGACCTTATCCAGGTGTCCTGGGGCTCCAGAGAGCTCTGAGGACTGAGCCAGTCTTTGCAAAGGCCCAGGCTGTTAGCCACAGCTCCTTGGGGCGTTCACCGGGGCTTTGCCAGGCTTCTGTCCTCTGCTGCAGGTCCTGCTGCCCTCCAGAGCGACTCGGAGCCTTGCTGAGGCCAGGACAGAGCCCTGCTGCCCTGCAGAGGGCACTGGGGCCTTTCCCAGGCTTTACCAGGGCCCTTCAGATTTTCTTGGCACCTTCAGCAGCCTTTGCAGCAGCCTGGGCAGTGTCTGTCTGTCCTTCAGAGAGCCCCAGGGCCTTTACCGGGCTTTGCCGGAGCCTGGGCAGCGCTTGCTGTCCTTAACGGGCGTTTTGGAAATCGTTCCTCTCCTGCAAGGAAGTTCCATCTTGCTCCAGCTGATGGCACGATTGGGAGCGTATAGAGTAGAGAGGTTTGTGTTTTTTTTTTTTTTTCTCCTAGGAAGATAGACGGCTTGTTGGACAAAGTCCCAGTTCTCCCGCTCGAGTGTTTGATACTGTACAGCATGGGTCTCTGTCTCGCACCACGCCAGTATTCCCAGCGATAATGAGTTCAGAGAAGAGCCTGTTTCTTATAAAATAAGAAAATAAATACAAGGCCAGGCCAAGTCACTAGGTCGGAGATGAGACAAGAGTTATCTGCAGGACAAGCAACCAGCCGTTTGAGGCTGGAAAGGACTTCCAGCCGTCGGAATGGGCTCCCACCAGCAGGAGTTAATGGCATGTCAGTCCACAGGAGAGCTTCCTTCCATAGCACATGTGTGTTTGAGGCAATAATCCCTCCAGGGTTTCAGCTCCTTCTGTGTCTGACTTACAGCTGTGTAACCTTCCAAACGCACAGCAAAGGCATTTTTCTCTGGGAAAGTGTCAGCTCCCTTTGGCCTCACGCTGACAATCAGCCATTGTGTGTCCGATCGGTGATCCAAAGTGCACTTCAAGAAAGACTCCAGACTGGCTGGGCTGAACACCTGGGCTTTCCTGGTGCGATTGTAGGAGCCAAACAGCCTTTGAGTTAAAACTGGGGTGTATGGAGTGAAATCGGGTCTCTGGGGTGGGAATTCTATGCGGGTTAGAGCATGTGTAGGTTAGGAACGCGTGTTTACAAGGTCTTGCCATGGCAAAAATTGATTATATGTATTGGGATGAAAGTCCGCGTCCTGATTGTCTTTCCATTTTGTGGATTCTGCTCTTAAAGGAAGAAAAAAAAAATTTATGTATTTCAGGGAGGCAGAGTTGCTTAATACTGAAAACCCAGGACCAATTATTTTTCTTCCTGGCTCCCAGTTGCATCAGTGAATGACCTTAGGAAGGACATCAGCTTTGCTGCGAAATGTCTGTATCTTTAGGATGTCGATAGTAAGTAATACCTCACAGGATGCTGGAGTGAAACTAGTTCATATTCAAAAAGATCTTTAAACTTTTTGTTGATTCAGATCTTAATAAAAACATCGCTTGCAACACAAGGTTTGCTTTCTCAAATCAGTTTAAAATGGCATGAACTCTGCATTCTTTCAAAAATGTGACGGCAAATTCATGAGAGCTTTTACAGGGTCATTCCTGTCATCTGAATATCACGTGTAGTTTTTTGTTTGTTTTCTCTTCATACCTTCTTAATAAGAAATCTTTGCATTTGGATTCTGGTTTAAAAATGTCCTTTGCAGGGCAGTTTTTTTATTGTTGCCTGGCAGCTCTCAAAACTTCCACAGATGTTTCTCCATCATTTTCTGTTCAGATTCTATTTCTTCAGTTTTCTCTGTAACCGAAATACACCACTTTATTAATTTTTTTTTATGGAAGCTGAGTTTTTGGAACACAAGGTAGTGACCTGAGGCAGTTGGTGTGTGCTCGGTGGTCGTGTCTCCATCGCTGGAACCGTTCCCTGAGAACATACACAACTCCAAGACCAGCTCTCAGTCAATGAAACCGGGGACCAAAGTTTCATGACATCCTTTTCCAACAGGTTCTCTCTGAGCATGTTGCAGAGGCGACCTGCACGAAGGGAATCACGAGGGTCACGGTGACAGTCCGTGTGCTTTTTCACTCCTGTGTCACACCGTGATTTCACTGGGTTTTCGGATGCCAACAACACGGCTGGTGGCAGATGGGGAGTCTGTAACTGGAACTGTGATTTGGTAAGAAAGGAGCCTGCCTACCCTGGCTTTCCTGGGTGGAGAGCTTGGCAGTCCTCGGAGAGAACCTTTCCAGCTTGGGTTTTTCTTTCTCTTTGGCCTCAGGAGAAGGGGCCCGCTGGGGAGCTGCCCTTTACAAACCTTGTTTCTATCTTCTTGCACCTTCACAAGGCTCCTGTGTTTAGTCTGGGGCTTGCTGTAACTTAGCAGCATTAGGTAACTTAACAATTACAGTAACCTGCAAGAATGCCGGACTGAAAACCCCTCTGTGCCAGGCAGAGGGGCTCCACCGGGGAGGCGAGCGGGTTCGTGATGTTGTACCCTCCCTCTGTTCCTTTTACAGCACTTCGATGTTTAATAAAAGCCGCTGATTTCCGTTTAATGGATAATGTTGGTTACTAACAAGCTCACCTCTCTCTTATAAAGCCAACGTCGGTCTCGGGAGATCTCATTTAGGAAGCACGTGTAAGGCGAGGGTGTCCTGCGAGGGCCTCTGGGGTGGAAGCCACACCGTGCTCTACTCCAGGCTGGTCGGCTGCCAGAGCTCGGAGTATTTTTATCCACCAGCCAAGCTGCCAGAGGCTCTCCTCAAGCTCTGCACCTTGTTGTGGAGGACGGACTTGCCTCTACAACAGGCGTTAATTCTTCCTGAGTGGCGCAGGGGCTCCCTGATGGCAGCAGCAGGCGCTGGGAGTGGAACGGGCTGGACATCGCAGACAGAAAGGCTCCAGCCCAAGCCTTGGGCTCCAAAGCTCTTGTGGTGCCAGCCATACCCTGACCAGTCTGGTCCATGGGATCTGCAGTCTCCTTCCTCTCTGCGTCCACCATCCTCTGGCCTCAGGTGGCTTTCTCGAGGTGTTGGTACCAACCTGAAGGACCAGTGGATTCTGCGTTGGTTCCCATCTGTCCTTTGCCATGGGACCGAGCAACCACCTCTTCTCAAAGGTTTTGTTAGAGGATGCCATAGTGCTCCAGAGCTCGGACACTTTGATCCTTTGTCAGGCTGTTCCAGCAGAGACGTGCTGTGTTCCCTACAGCAAAGTGAAAAATCTCTATTAAGACACAGAGGGGAGAGGCCTCTTTGGGAACGTGTAGCAATATTTGGGCGAGCAAAGGCCTGATAGAGTGAAATCTGTTTTCCCACCAATGACATTTGATTTCAGTGATATTTCCCTTCCTCCTCAAAGCGGTGAGTGATGCTGGAGGACACGTGTTCGTTATATTTAGTAATACGGAGAAGACTTAAGTGTTAATACGGTCGTACCACGGGTGTAATGCGTGTGTGTGGGCACATCAGCAAGGATCACCAGGGGACGTTGGCAAGCTGCTGTCTGGAGCTGCTTTTGTGCTCTCCAAGTACGGGGTGTGCACAGCACCCCCTCCCTGAACACCAGATACATTTCAGACCTGCCTTTTCCTCTCGACAGAAAGCCAAAGCAATCCGTCTGTGGCCTGTCGCTCGCACGGGTGACAAGTCTGGGTCAGAACACCACAGAAGCATGACATCCGTCCCCATGAATGCTGCTGTGATGTGAGTGTCGTGAAGCTAGAGGACATCTTGGGTGTCCAGAGACCATCAGGAGACATGAAAGCAGACAGCTTCGCCCTGTTCAATATGGTCTTCTTTAAACTATGTTTTTACTTCAGATTTGGGCTGCCAATAACTCATTCAAACAATGATCTAATGCCTATGTGAATGTTTGTAAAACCTCACTGCTCTGGCAGGTTGAGCGCTTGCCAAAAAGCAATCACATGTAATTAGGGAGAAGGAATTTGAATACACTGGCCTTTCAGTGCAGCATATTTTCCAGTTGTGTTTGTACCTTTGTCACAATCTTCATTAGCTGGGGTTGTGCTCCGTGGTGCGGTGCGTGTAGCTTGCTCCTGTCTTCAAAAGCATCTTCTCTGTAGATAGCACTGCCAAAAACCTGCCTGAAAACTGCTTGGGATGTGGATATGAGGTACCTGGTCTGGATTGTTCCTGCGATGGTGCCCAACGGTTTTGCTGGCTTGGCTTTTGAGGGAAGTAAGTCTATAAAGGAACTCAGAATCACAGAATGTTAGAGATTGGAAAGGACCTTGAAAGATCATCTAGTCCAATCCCCCTGCCGGAGCAGGAACACCTAGATCAGATCGCACAGAAACGCATCCAGGCGGGCTTTGAATGTCTCCAGAGAAGGAGACTCCTTATACACCTCCCTGGGGCTGCCACAGTTCTCAAAGGGAACAGTCCGAGACTACACGGTGATCGATCAATGGCCATACCCCTTCTGGGAAGAGCTTTGGTCATGTCTGAAGGCAAGATGGAGTAAAAGCTTTTTCGTCAAGGAAGATGATCGGCATCACACCCATATGACAGTTTGCAATGGCTCGTTTTCCCTTGCATTCGGCACTGGCCCCTGGTTACCACTCCTGTTCCTTGGGCAACGACAGAACGAAGAGGAGAAACGACAGAATGAAGAGGAGAGAGCCTGGCACAGTCAGGGCCCTACATGGTCCTTTCAGTCTTCAACTCTCTCCCCTCCCAGTGTTTCCTGCTGTGCAGAAGGTTCCTGAGGAGGACTCTCAGGCACGTTGAGCCCTGAATGAACGCTAAGAGCATCTAAAAGCTCATAGCTTTTTGAGGGAGCACCCAGGAGCATCACGGGAGGACGTATGGATATATGGAATATCTCCTGGGTCAGTTGGGGTCAGTTGTCCTGGCCGTGTCCCCTCCCAACCTCTTGCCCACCCCCAGTGTCCTGGCCCTTGAGGGGGGGTTGGAGAGACAGCCTGGGTGCTGTGGGCAAGGTCAGCGTTAGCCAAACCCTCGGTGTGTCACCAGCAGCGTTCTAGCTACAGGTCAGGTCCTGTGAGACCACGACCTGTTATTCGTGGGAGGAAATTTCTTCCTGAATGTGAGAGAGGAGAGGTGGATTCTGCTCTCCGGGGACCACTGGGGTTTGAAAACCTCATTTCCAGCCAACAGTCATCACAGAAACTTGTGTTGAAGAACCTGACCTAGTTTGAATAATTAGAGGTAATTGTCAGCTCTTTCCAAATGACAAAACCCTTAATCACCAGCAGATGCTTTGCCAGCCTCACAAAAAAGGCTGGAAACCCCTGATGGGATGGGGATTATTGTCCTCCCAGAGGCACCAAGTTTCAGGAATGGGCAGGAATCTTCCTTAGGGGTTTTTCCAATACATAGTCAGATGCTTGGACTGGGACACTGGTTCAAGGTCTTGGACTGGGCGTCTTTCCAGAAAATCTGTAAATATGCCATGAGCACACAGATGACTGACTCTGAAGTATCGGGGAACAACTCAAGATGGAGCAACTTTAAAATGGGGAGCTGAAAGTTTGGGTTGCTCCATGGGTTCCTTGTACAGGTCCTTGAATCTAGACTCTCAGATCCCTAAACTGCTCTGGGGTTTCCTAAAACTTTTGGAGCCCCAGGCTTGGAGGCTCTGATGGACACCTGCATGCTCTGTGGCAACAGATCCTTGGAGCTGTCTGCCCAGAGCACTTCTGGGAAGCTAAGGCAGCCCCAAATTTCAGTGAAAACCCCGGAAGATCTCTGGAGATGGTGTTCTACGAGCTGAGTGTGGGAACCTTTGTATCCCCAGGCCATCTCTCTCCCCAAGGAATGTCTCCCTGGCTCCTGCTGCTTCTTCCCTGCAACGTTCAACAGGTCACAGGCTGCGTGTTTCCATCCTTGTCACTCGGGGACCTCAGAGCGATGACTCTATGAGTTTCTTAACCTCTTTAAGCTTTTGCTTGTTCTTCCAGTGCTTTGTTTCTGTGTCTCTTGAGATAGTAGTGGCAATACTTCCATCTTTCAGAGCAAGAGCTAATGGAGTTTAACGGGAGTTTGTTTAATGTGAGCCAAAATGTTGGCTACGTTCATGTAAAGCTACACGGAGTTGCCTCAGGTTACACAGTATTTGTGGGAGGAGGAATACTGATGGGAAGAGCAGGATGTGTGACCTGAGATATCATCTGGTGGACACTTGGTGTAACGGGAATCGGTGCCTCTGGAAGGGTCTGAACCCACCAGAGAATTTGGATTGCTAATTCCGTCATATTGACTGCAAGAGGTGTCTGGGTGAGGTCTGACTTAAGTGAAATTTAGGAAAAAAAACCAAAGCACTCCAAGGTGATGTGAAGGGGAGTTGGCTGGGGGAAATGAAGGGTTTGCTGGTGTGATGCCACCAGAATAGACGGACGGGGAACAAGCCAGAGCATTCGCAATACGCCAGGAACCAGAGCTCCCAGGGTGTTTTGCCTTCTGTACGGCGAGATGGTGGAAAGTGTGGCAAAGAGGGGAAACCCCTGGATGTGGTCGGAGAAGGGGTCTCTTCCACCCCAGTGGAGAGCTGTGGCAGATGTACCTTCCCTGGAGAACGCTGTAATGAAGCATGAAGATTGAAGCGACTCTCGGCACATTTGGTGCATTTTATAGCACACTGGTGTTCGTCTGTTCCTGTGTAACCTCCTGCCGTGGGACTAATAATCAGGGATCCTGGCTCTAAACCAACGACTCCCTTGGGAACGTGTCTGGGACAAGACTGATTTTGGGGGCTTTGAAGCGGGTGGTAATGTGGAAACAGTGACAGCAGTGCAGTACCCATGAGCAAGGGGGTCTCCCATGTGGGCATGGGTGTGGAGTTCTTCAGCCAAAAAAAAAAAAAGGGTGAAAAATGAATCATAACACCTTTGGGAGAGGTCAGTCTTGCCATGATGTGTTTGTTTAGGGCTTGGCTGTTGCTGCAATAAAAGAAAAAGCCCAGAGCGGTGGCACAGCATGTGGTGATCTTGTAAAAAGGGAGGTGGGGGGGGATGAAGAAGTCTCCTCCAGTCGCACAAAGGAGGACAGCAGAGAGGCTCTTTCCCCGGTTCTGCAAGGACATTTGTAGGCAGCAACTTGCAGGCTGGGGAGATGGCAGCTCTCCTGAACCCTTTTGTACGTGTCGCCTTCCCCAGCTCTTGGTGGTGGTGTGACCCATGGGGGCTGGAGGCAAGAGCAAGAGGCAGAAGCTGCGTAGCCACGAGTCTTTTCCTGCAGCCCCAGCCCCTGCTGGTGCCTTCCCAGGTCCGGAGAGTCTCAGCCGAGTGCTCCGCTCCATCCCAGCCGTGCTCTCTCCTAGATGCCAGCTTTCCCACGTCCTGGTTCTTGCACTGACCGTTCAGGCTTCCCCCTCTGCACCTCGGATTGCTTGGGAGAGGGCTGGCTGCTCCCTGCGGCGCAGAGCACTGGGAGGTGAGGACAGGACTCAGACGGAGATGGTCACCAGAGTTCAGACCACCAGCGACAGCGCTGCAGACAGGCTCACCTTGGACGTAGCTCGGGCAGGACAGCGCTGAAATGGGGCTCCTGGCCCCAGCTGAGGCTGGCTGGGGGCTGTTCAATCCTCTTAGTGCACTCAAGACCCTGACAGAAGGGTATCAGTTACAGAAACTGGATGTAGCCGTCAGCAAAGACCATTTCTCCACTGCTGGCTCCTGCCAGATCTTCCCAGCCCTGACTCAGGGCCTCCTATACCCTTTAAGCTCTGCTTTTCGTGTGTCTCTCCCCAAAGAAGGGCTGGGACAACGCCAGACTCCAGCAAACCGTTCTGACCAGTCACCCAGCGCTGGCAGGTTACTTTTGCTGGAACGAACTCCCATCTCTTGCCTTTCTACAATGCTTCTAGTCCAGACATCCTCCTCCGCTCTCACTGCCAGCATTGTAATGAAAAATGGCTCTTCTATTATGTCTGCTTCCATTCGAATCCCTCTAGGAAAGATCTCGTGTTCTCCAGCTCTTTGCTGCTGAAATTAGCGCTGGCATCCTGCGGGATCGCAGGGCTCGACTCTTGCATCTAGCAGTGGGAAGAGTTACTGGAGCTGCAGCGACAAGATGCATTTGAGAGCCAAGTGTCCAAAAGTACGCGCTTAATAATAACAGAGTGAAAAAGAATTGCTCCGGGAAGGCAGGGAACCGATCCTGCTGAGGATGGAAGAAAAAAAAACCCAAACCCGAATGTGTTCTTGGGGGCTTGCACAATGCAGAAAGGGTTAAGCTGTGGCCCAGCGTTTGGGACAGCTGCAGAATGCTGGAGTGGGCACTGGGATTGGAACCAGAATGACAGTTTTAGGTCACTCACAAAGCTTTCTAATTATGCTTTTTTGGAAAAAGAAAAAAAAATGGTGTGTTTTATTCTGTAAGTGCTGAACATTCCACAATTGCTGTGTTTAATAAATACAGCGGGGGCTCCTAGGAGACTGAATGGGGCTGAATGAATGAAGTATGTGAGACATCTGAAACCTATTAGTCGGAGCAAACTGTTAGAGAGGCAGGAATTCTTCTCTTTTTAAAAATATTTATACATTTTGCTTTAATGTCAAGCCAACATCTTATTTGGGGTTATGTTCCAGTGGAAGGAAAGGTGTGTCGGGGGGAAATGCAGGGGGAGGGGAGGTACATTTTTGGTTCAATCCCAAAAGGAGCAGAAGGGCCGTGTGGCTTTAGTAGAATATTTTCCTTTCTGAATTGAACCCAGCACATGGAAACATAAGGCGACATTGCCCCAGCCTCGATGTCTTGGGACTCAGTTCATGCTGGTCCGTAGACTGGGCTCATCAGACCTGGAGCCCCTTGCCTGGGGCACCAGGAGAACTCCGCAGCCCTCACAAGGTTAGGTTTATGGATGCCATGAGATTTAAGTTGTTTAATCTGTTTTTGATATTTAGAGAGGAATTAGAGTACATGGCCAGCGTCTCCTCCAACCCATGGACAGCTCCATGAAGTCAGACGGGTGGCCAGCCCCAGCAAGGATGACGCCACATCCCTTCCTGCTCTGTTCAGCGCTCTCTGACGCAAGGTTTCCACCCAGGCTTTTCCTTCTAGCGCAGGAATTAGCTCATCTACTTATTAAAAGGTAGAAAAATAAGGAAGATGGATGGGAAGAACGCAGAATGCTCCACCAGGGAATAAGCAGAGCTCACAGCTCTTTAGGACCCACTTCACCTGCACAGATGTCTCTGGAAAGGGGCTCAGCAGATAAATAGTTGACAACACCCAGCTTTGGTCTGGAGACACCTTGAGCTGAACTTTCCTTTCTCTAGTGGCCACTTCAGTGGCTTAGAGGCCAAAGAGACCCTTGAGAAGAAGTGGAAAGGGGCAGGGACCCCACTTAGCTCAGTGTCTGTTTCTCATGGAGCCCCTTCCAGAGTTCTCAAGGGGCCGGTTTTCTTAGAGTTGATTTCTGCGATCAGATCTGGGAGGACAGGAGACGTGGGTGTTCAAGAGTCAGGTAGGGAGAGAGGAGAGTGGATGTTGCCAGAACATCTCCAAATTTAGGCTGAATGTTTCTCGATAGAGGTTGTGGTTAGGGACTGACACCTAGACGGAACTTGCACAAATTGGTCGCAAATCTCCCAATATTTGGTGCCTCACTTTATGTTTCATGAACTGTTACGATTTCCAAGATTTCCATTTGAGCTCACCTCTCCTTGTGCAGAAACTTTGGATCGAAGCTAACGATGGTGTCAGAAGGGTCCGGATTATGCAGGATTTTCCAGTTGATAAGGGATATATAAATTATTCAGCTTTTCTGTGATTCCTGGTGATCTTTGTTCAGCCCAATTTTGTTGCGTGCGGCACACACTCATACAACCCCATCCTTTCAGCCATCCTGAAACGAAAATGTAAAGTTTTAGGAAACTCAGAAATTGCAAATGTCTTCTATTATCCTTCTAATCTTCCCAAACCTATTAGATCGTAGGATATCTCCCCACTTCATAGGAAACAGATGTTCTTCGTGCAGTGGGGACATGCAGGAGGCGTCGTTAACTTGGTTTCGTTCTTGGAGATGGGATTGTTCTTTGTGGTTACAAGTTGCTGCAACCTTCTATCTGTGAGCTGGGGTCTGGTGGAATTAGCAGTGCCCGTAATGAATTTCTGTTGAGTTTCTTCTCGCCATTAGTAACTATCCTTTATCCAGACTTTGGAAGATAATTTCTGAGCAGTTTTTGATTGAAGTCAACTGAGAGGTGGCTGCTCTGAAAACATGACTGGGGCATGGGATGAGGCTGTTTCTCATTAGAGTAAGAAAATAGTGTAACCTACAGATCCAGAGAGTCGGTGAATGGATTTAACTCTTTCTAGAGCTACGGTGGGCGAGGCACTGAGGAGACATCGTGGTTCATCCCTCTGGTTGCACTTTCTCTGTGGCATCCGGTCACCATCAGTAGGAGGATCTCGGTGGATTTCAGCGTGGTCATTCTTGTGTACCTGTAATTCTTGTTTTTTCAGATCTCTTTTTGTCTTCTTCTTTTTTAGCAAGTTCAAACAAAATTGTGCTTTCACTAAAGATACCAAGGGAAATGCCAGTGGTCTTTCCAAATTTTCTTTATTTTCCTGCAGATTGGAGGGTCAGAGCGTGTGTTTGTCTGTGTGTATGTGTGGGTGGTGATTGCATTTCAGAATTTCCAAGGCTCTTAGAGCTTTTACTTTTTTTCCAAACAAGTTAGTCAAATATGAGTTCTCCCTCCTGAAAGTTCTTGGAATAGAGATCTCCGTATATAAGAGAAGCTGAATAAAATCTTCTCTCACTTGAGGAGATTATTTAAGGGTTAGACCAAAGCAGAACAACGTAACAAACACGGAGAGGGAACGCAGAGTTGTTTTATATGTTGGACAGATTTTCCACCCTGACTATGTGTTGATGGGAGTGCCAGTGACAAATGCTTTGGAAAAAGTGTCTTAAGTATGAGCCAAGAATTTCCTTCATCGGCTAAGGTGTACAATATATCATGACCTTAGCCTTGCTCATGCATTTTTCTGAAGGTGTGTCTCATCCGAGCCTCTTGGGAGCACCATTTCCTCATCTTGTAGGACTGTGCGGACGCGTTACCCTGCTGCCTCCCACCCTGCAGCTGGTCTTTGAGGAGGGTGGCTGCTCCCGAGCTGGAAGCAGGTTGTTAGGGGGGGAAGTGACCCGTGTAACGTGATGAAGATGAGCTGGAGCCGAGGTCTTGAATGGAGCAGCCCTGTCAGGTGCTGAGCAATTGCTGAATTAACCACGACTCTCTAATTAGAAGCAACTTGGAGCAGTGCTTTGGGTCAAGGAAGGCGATGGATGAAGCGTTGCCAGACGGCAGTCTAGGGATGATGGCTGGAAATTTGAGCGATGGCTTGAACCTTAGACATGGTGGCTGCTGGCGGACATTTATTGAAGTCATTAGAATTGATGCAAAGGAAACTCTCCGATGGATGTTAAGGGTTCAAAAGAGCAGGCAGCCCTCCAGTCTGGTTTAAAGGATGGATAATAGTAGGAAAAAGGAGTATGACACCAAAACCATTGGTGACTCAAAGTCCATAGCGGATGGATCGTGCTGGGGCTGACGATGCCAAAGTACAACATTTGCAGGAACTCCGATGGCTTCCGTAACTTTGGGATACGCAGGTGTGCATGGCAGGGATTGCAGGCAGGGGAAGTTTGGAAGAGTGACTTTCATTCAAAAAATGAAACTGCAGGACCATCAGCTTGAGAGCAAACCCAACACTTGTTAACTTTGTGAGCCGATAGATACCAGAACCGGTGATCCTGGCAGTAAAAGAAAGACCAGACTCATAGATTAACCAAGTGAAATCTAGGGAAATTACAGGGATGATCTCATCCCCCTTCCCCAAATGATGCCACTTTAAAAATTTGTCCTGTTGAGAGATGAGAAGTGCAACTGGACAGAATCAGTCTTTTAAAAATTCCAGGGGAAGTGGCTGGTTGTCACATACCAAAAATAATAATAATAAAAAAATAAATGCATCCTTGATGCTGGGTAAGCACTGTTCAGCGGTAACTAAAACATTGGGGTGTGATCAGCACTGTTTTAGTCACAAATCCAAAATGTAAGTGAGCTATGATGAAGAAAATGAACTTTATCCCAGCCAAACCCAGTACAAATAGTTGTCAATCAGGAGATGACCTCGAGGTGAGGAGGCAGCAAGGCAGAAGGGGTGTGCTGCTCATCTTCTTGCTTCTTCCAGCTCCGACAGCTGCTTTGTCAGTAGTGGCCAACTGGTGGTTTCTGGCAGTCCTGGCCACATGGCTAGTAGCTGCTTTGGGTTTTTTTTTTCCTAGGGATATTCCCGGTCAAGTGAGCATGACCCAGTTTTCCTGGACTCTGGCATGCCCCAGACGTACTGTGGGGGTTTTGTGGTTTTCTTGAGTTTTTAGTGCTGCCTCCTCCGTGGGTCAGCCTGAGTTTGATTCCAGCCCGTCCTAGGGAATAACTGAGTCTGGCAGCACAGGGGCTGGAATAAATGATTTGCATCAAAATAAATAGTTCAAAAACTAGCATCAGCTTTGACCAGAAATGCAGCGTTTTGGGGCTGTGAAAAACTTCCGCTCGCTCGCTATGCAAACAGCAAAATCAGGCTACTTGCTGCTTAGTTTTGTCTGAACACAGAGGTTAAATACCAGGAGAATGGTTTGTTTAATTTCCAACTTGCTGGAAACCAGAGATTTCTGGGAGATTTCCAAGCCGGTCACTCAACCCGACTGGATTTTGGTCACTGTGTCGCATGTGAACTCTGGAGATGCTCTGATCCCCCCAGCGATGGGATTGTCCCGACTCCCTCTCCTGGCACCGCACGGACCCGCTCACAATTGCTCAGTGTTCATCTTTTAATTTCATTCCTGTCCGTCTCCCAGCAGCTAGATATTTCTCCGGTTTCTCTCCGAGGCTGTGAACCGTATCAAACGCTCTAATAAAGTGCAGGGACGGGACTCCCACTGCATTTTGTCTCTTCTAAGCTTTTTCGCTGCGATTGAAAGCAATTAATCTGCTTTGTTGGGGTGGTTTTCATGAGCCCTTATTCCCTCATGTTCTTCTAAAGCCTCCTCTGCTTTGTTAAGCATAACCACAGTTGTCAGATTTTCTCTGCTCCTGCCCAGGGCTGCGGTTATCACTGGCTGGTAAATGTTCTTGTTGCCTTACGGGAAAGGTTGATGGAGGTGCCTAGAGCGAATGCTGCAAATTTCCCATCAGAAAAAAAAAAAAGGAGACAGTGCAGTGGCTGAGGGTAAGCTGCCTGCTCAAGTGGGAGCTGAAATCCCATGTAGCAATGCAAGAGATGCGGCGGTGGCAAAGGAAACGAGAGCTTGACCCTGGAATATTTTTTCACCAGCTTGTAACACTTTGGATAGATGCAGCAAGTCCTCCTGCACCCCAGATTGACACAGAGAGAATTTCTGATCTATTTTCTACCGCTGGAGCAGCGTCTACGAGTATGTCGATAGAGCAACGGAAACGCAGAACACATCTTGACGTGTCAGGATGTAATTTATATTTGTCGTATCTCTCAAATTCCCAATAAACGCAACAGGATGTGTTCTCCTTGTGCGAATTATTAAAGACAGGGTTCTTTTAAAAATGGAAATCATGACGGATCAGGAACAGCCATCTCGATGGTGTGCGTGTCCCACTGCGGCGCTCGTGCAGCGTGATTGCGCGGCGGCGATACCTGCGGCTGCGGCTCCTCGAGCCACAACGGGCTCTTCCGAGCTGAGCCGGGAAGGGTCTTGCTCTGCAAGCTGGTTTGCCATGTAGCAGTGGCCTGTTGGGAAAAAAAAAAAAAAAGCAGGACTTTTGTGTTTTGTCCCCAGCACGAAGGGAGAAATGCTTCGACTCACCCCAGCAGATCCAAACGAGCGGAGCGGGGAAGTGGCCAAGAGCTTGGAAGCCGTCCTGGGCTCGGAGCGGAGCGCGGCCCTGAGCTCAGCGCCGTGGCAGCTGGCCACATGGAACGTGACGGCTTTGGAGAGCTGCACCTCTGCGATCCTCAGTTCCAGGAATGTTCTAGGAAGTGGGCAGAATCCTACTGATTTTGGTGAAAGCTTGGAAAAGCCTGATTTCCCCAGGAGATTGCCTGCGGTCTCTCCAAATGTGGCACAGCAAGCCCACCAAGGTTGGGTGACGTTTAGGGCTGGGACACCCACTGCCCCCCAGGTCACCTGTGGGTTTTCCTCTCTTTATCCCCCTTCCCTCTCATTTAACCAAACCTTTTTCCCTGCAGCTGGCAGAAACCAGGCTTTTCTAGTTAATACCAAAATAAACATCGTCCTGGCCAACATGGGAGGGAAGAGAGAAGGGGGAGAGCCTGGGGCTCGGTTGTAGCAGCAGCACGGTAGGAGAGGGTTGCAAAGCCCAGCCTAGCGAGCGCTGGAGGAGATGCAGGACGGTAAAATACCAGTGCAGCAGAACTGGGATGGGACCCGAGTCCTTTTTCTAGCTCCTGCAGCCTTCGCAGTGTTTATTGAGGGATTTCTCTCCCTTTTCACTCGGGCAGACACGCTGTCCGATCAGTGCTGAGCATCTGGGGTTTGTTCCAGGGCACTTCTTCTTAGTGATGAGGAAAACATAAGTAATTACAGCGGATTCAATTCCCTCCTTATGAACAAGAGAATGTAACAGGAATAAAACAGGAAGCAGAAAAAGAGGCTGGTGGGGGCGAAAGGTATTGCAGAAGATGCATACAAGGGAACGGCAGTGTGCGGAAATCTCCGAGAACGTTCTGGGCATCTGAACGTTCTGTGTTCGTCCAGGTTTCATCCACCCACTGGGAAAGCTGAAAATCGTGCTGTTATATTTGCTTTTTGCCTAATTTGATCCCTTTCCCTAAGCAAAATAAATAGTTTGAAAAGTGGATTCAGCCTTTAGTATGAAGAAACAGCTCTACAAAACCCCGGCAGAGCTGATTCCACCAGTCCTGAAGCGGCGGGATGAGGTCTAGTTTGAGTTTGGCTTCTCTCCTTCTCTGTTGAACGCCCATGCTCAGTCCCTGCACCAGGCAGCTGGAATCCCAGGCACACGGCGGGAGGCTGGCTGCTAAAGAAACGGGATATTCAGGAATCTGTAATCAGGCACACGCCAGGCTCTCCGCACCCTACCTATGCCCTCTGCTCTGCTGGTGGTGGGTCCCATCTGCCCCTCTGTCCCATGGCCCTACTCCTCTGAGTAAAGCCACTTTCTCCTTTTGGTCTGAGCAACCTGGGCTAGTGGGAGGTGTCCCTGCCCATGGCAGGGGGTTGGAACTCGATGATCTCCAAGATCCAACCCAAGCCATTCTATGATTATTTTTTCCCCGTTGCTTTCCCCCATCCACACTCAATTTGATCAAACGCCGGTTCGTTGAGACAGGTGCTCACAGAGATTTATGATCTATAGGAGCCTTTATGCTACACACGTCCACCTTCTTTTGTCTCCGCCGGGCAGACAAGCCTCTTCCCTGCTCGCCAAAGGCTGTCAGGAAATTGCTTGTGAGCACAAAGCAAGCACGAAGGACTTTGAAGAATCCAACCGTAGGGGCTGAAATTGTTTAAGAAGGAAGATTAGATAAACTAGTGCAGAGCATATGGGGCTTCTTGACCACTCCATTGTTGCCCATCTCCGGCTGTCAGACCCTGAGCGATCCCAGAAGGAGTTAATAGAGACCTGGGCAGGAGCCAAGAGCTCTTGCCGGAAGCTTATCTTCCCCACCGAAATATCTGATGTCTGCGGCTACGGACATGGTATCGTCCTCATAAAACACAACAATAACAACAAAACAAGCGCCGCTATTCACAGCTCGGTAACAAGCCATTTAGGAAAAAAAAAAAACCAAAAAAAGCGCTGGAAATGTAAGAGTATTTATTAAAATAGAACCATGTGTTTCGCATAGACCCGTCTCCATAAGCTTGTGCACATCACATTGATGTTTATGTTCTCCTCTGGTGCGTGAGGGGTTTTTTCCATGCCTGGTAGTGATTAGCTGGAGGGAGCCTGAATGAACTCATGTCTCCAGTGAGAAGGACCAGGAAACCCTGCACACACGCTGGGTGATACGCAGCTGCAGGAAAAGACACAAACTTCCTGCAGAATGGCTTCGCTTGTGTCCCTGCAGAAACAGCCCAGGAAACACGAGAGACTGGACTGGAAGGAAACGGGGAAAGAGAAGATTCCAGGGGGAAAAAAAGAGGAGAAAATTCTCCTCTGGCTCATTGCAGAAAGTGTGAATTCAAGCTCAGGGTTGAGAATCTGCCCTGGAGATGTCTCCTGACCAGTTCTGGTCTTTAACGGGGTCTTCAATCTGCCTGGAGCCATTGGGGCACCAGCGTGAGATGCAGCCAACAATGTTTGCGGCTGATCTGCCCGTTAGCTCCCGGCTCCGTGCTCAGGGGATGGTCGTGAGCACTGGCAGGCTCCACCGCATCCTGCGGGACACTTACTGGGCAAAGCTGTGCTATCGTAGATCCAACAGCAGCAGCTTTGGTGAGGCTGGTCTTAGTGTTTTATTAACAATACAGACACACTGAGAAAGTCTGGAGTGCGGATTTGGACAGAAATGCCCAGGGAAATAGGTTCAGGGGAGGAAACCCAGGGGAAATGGGTGCTTGGATATTTTTAGTTGACGTTGTCAATGCCATAGTTGTCATTTTTATGTGGATAAACAGCCCAGGGAAGGACCGAGAAGTCGTCACACATACAGTGAGCAGGTGTGATGATGTTTGCATGGTGATGCAGCTTCGCAGAGCCAGAGGCCAGAAGAGACATTAGATCATCCAGAGTGACCTCATATATATCAGAGATTACCGAGTTTCACCCATTTCTCCTGGTGCTGAGCCTAATCACTCAACTTGACTCGTGCGTTTCCTCCTGCAAGACATCCAGACTTGTTCCAGGGGCGTCAAGGACTGGGGAATCCACGACTTCCTTGGCAGCTTGTTGCAATGGCAAGCCACCCTTACTATTAATAATGCTTTCCTTCTTTCTAATTTGTAATCATCTGGCTTTGGCGTCCAGCTGATTATGTTTTTTTTCCCCAACAGTAAAGAACCCTTTTCTATCTCGTATTCCCTGCTTCCCCCAGTGATATTCATGCATGGCAACCAGTTTATCCCCCAGACTTCCTTTTGGTTCGATAAACCAAGCAGATCAGGATTCCCAGCCGTGTGGCCAGGGACTCTTGTCAGGCCTTTGATCAGTTCTTTACAGTCACTGGGGCTCAGCTCACTCCCTTTGGTGGCCCTGTCCTTATCCTTGGTGAAAATTTGTCCAGTTTGCGGTCTGCAAATGTTCCTACAAGACTTTACATTTATTTCTGTGCCTCTGGTGAAAGCATGAAAGGTCACAGAGCCATAAATATTGTTGCACGCTCATGATCTGTATCGATAACTGTCTTTAACAACTCTGAACCCGTTGAGTACCCTCTCTACCGATGCCATTTGTGCTGTGTCTCCACCAGCATCTTCCTTCCCTGTTCCATCCACGCCATCCTTTAACCAAGGTTCATGAAACCTGACCAGCCCAGCAAGCTTCAGCCATATGGACTGATCTTTATCATGGACAGTATAGGGAGCAACACACGCCACACGGTTAAGCCTGGGTTATTCTGGAAGTCAAGTTTGATTGTCCTAGAATCATAGAATCATGGAGTCATTAAAGTTGGAAAAGACGTCAAGGATTGTCAAGCCCAACCGTCAACCCAACACCACCCAACCCGTTCTGTTCCCTCAGGCTGTCTCGGTGAAAGTCTTGAACATGGACCAAAAATCAAGACTCACGGGCGTGGTGTCAGCGCACACCAGCACCTTTCCTGGCAGAGCTCCTGGTGCCTCCACCAGCTGCACCAGCCCTCCCCGGCCAACGTCCGCCGCCTGCACCGTGTCAGGCGTCAGCCACCAACTGCCTTTTGCGAGGGAATAACTCATGGAGGTGTTGGCACCAAGGAAAATTTGCTTCTACTGTTAGTTCACAGCTGGCATCGGGCAGGGAGAGCTGAGAAGAAAGAGGGTGTTTTGCACCTCCCAGGAAGGCAAAAAGAAGTAAGAGCTAAACTATTAGCTCAAATCTATATATGTTAAAAGGAAACAGATTTGCTGCTGGCTCTCGGTCTATGCTCTCATTACACTGAACTGGAAAAGAGACCCTGCAGGCGACGGGCTAAAGACGTTTGGGTTACTATGGCCAAACAATGACATCAGCTGATAGACTAACTCATAACAGAGGGTGATGGTGACTCGCGCACGACCCTGACAAGCAGAGTCTGTTAATGAGCCAAAAGAATAAAAAGGAAAATCTATTTCCCCAGAACTTGAAATACTAATAATATTTGCAAGAGGACAAAATAATGATGCAACTCCCAAGAGATACAAGAATGATCTTCTGCCAGACAGCCCAAGACACAAAGACGTCTGCTGTGCGTGTTTCTTATGAGGATGCTAAAGGCTGCCCTGATCTCATGATTTAAGACAGGAATCGTGTCTCCTTGTGCTGCTGGCCCTTTGTAAACGGCCGTTGGAACCGAGTGGTTGGTGGACACAAATTTGTTCCCATCACTTTTGGTCTTTCTGTGTTTTTCAGTAATATATCCTGAAGATTTTGGATTCTTCTGAGAAAACAGAGTTAGACGAGTAACCAGAGACCCTTGCATGGGGCTGACCAGTGGTCTGTGGTAGTCCAAGCTGATAAACTGCCCGTACCCAGGTTTGGAGCAAGCTCATGAAGAGTCTTCCAGCCAAGTATCATGCGCTGTTCAGGGGATAAGCAAGGTCACGATCCTGTTCAGATGTCACTGCCTTGTTCTGGGGCAGGAACAAGGAAGGATCTGGACATGATCCATGATGTGATGGATGCAGGAGAACAGTCCTTTATACTAAATTTAGTTATACTAAATTTATTGGAGCTGCTTCCCCCTTCTTTTGGTGTAACGTGACTGGTGGGTGGCAGAACCGGGCTTTGCTCGAGCATTTGGAGTATTGCAGTTCACTGCGGGGGGAATCCGGGGCTGAATTTGCTGCTCCGGTTGGTTTGTTGTCTGTGGCACTGGGCTGCAGTTCTGCGAGGGTAGGACTGTTCCAGCACACGCTGTACTGGTCCAGCTCCAACGTTGCCTGTGTGGTCTGGCAATGTTCACAAGACAGATGCAGTTTTGTGCAGCACCTTCTGTGGAGGCAAAACTTGGGACAAGAGGTGAAGAAAAGAATGCCCGGGCAGGATGAAACCTGAGAGAAGTTTGCATTTACCGACCAACTCTGCACAGGCAGACAAATCAAAATCTGTGGACCTCCTTCGAACAGAACAAACCAACCGCTGTGTTACCGATGACATGTCAAGAATTGAAGAGGATCCATCCAGGGCAATGCAGCTGCAAGAAGCAATGCGTGCAGCCTCAGATGAATAAGAATCATAGACTCACAGGATGGTTTGGGTTGGAAAGGACCGTGAAAGGTCACCTAGTCCACCCCCCCTGCCATGAGCAGGGACAGCTTCAACTAGATCAGGTTGCTCAGAGCCCCGTCCAGCCTGACCTTGAATGTTTCCGGGGATGGGGTGTCTACCACCTCTCTGAGCAACCTGTGCCAGTGTTTCACCACCCTCATTGTAAAAATTTTCTTGTATCTGGTCTGAATCTCCCCTCTTTTGGTTTAAAACCATCACCCCTTGTCCTATGGCTGTATATGGGAAGCCCAGGAGGCACTTCAGTGCAGGGCTCCACCTGAATAAACATCCCGCGCTGCTCAGCAGGGCTGACTTGTCCAGCAACCTTCCAACAGGTCCTTTGGATGCAGCCACACAGTTTTTGGAAATAGTGTGCTCGACATGAGCCATGCCACGCCACTTAGCCTTGGGGCCAAAGGATAGCACCGTGTCTGTTTAGTCGCTAATATCAACATGGCCTCTGAGAACTTAGATCCAGTTTCCAGTCGCAAGAAACAACTGACATCAATGTCACATGGAAAATTCTGGACTAGTCCTTCTCCACATAAAGTAAAATGCCCTGCAGTTGAATTCCATCATGCAAAACTTGGCCACTGCCCTTTTGCTCTCCTGCATTTCCAGTGGGAGCATCCCCCATGGCTCGTCATGGACGTGGCACAGTTCATGGTCTGCTTTTGGGAGTCCTGAAGTTTGAACGGTGCAGTTCCCAACACAGATGGGTTTTGAAGAACAAAACTTCAGAGCTCCATGGTCTCAACCAACCTGAATTGTTTTGTCTACTGAGAAAGGAAAACAAAATAGAATATAACATCATGCCTTGGCAGGGAACACAACAGATGACCTCATAGGTCTTTTCCATCTGAAAAAAAAATAAAAATCATGCACAGGACATCTTTTATTCTCCAAATAAACTGTCAATTAAGCCAGCTGCTTTCACCTTTACGTAGTGGAATGCTTGTTATTTGCACCTCTGCAATCCATAAGGAGAGGAGTCCAGTCTGGAAGTGAATTGGACAATGTGTGAGGAGGCACCTCAGTTGGGACACACTCCTCAGTCAACAGACTCATGGTGCTGTGAGAGCCAGCGGGGAGAGGAGCGCCTGGCTCAGGACGCGCACAGGAGACTTTCCGAATCCGAGCTTGTCTTTGCTCCACTAGTCAACCACCTGCCCAGAGCAAGTCCGGTTTGAGCCCCTTGTCAGTCCATGTCGAGCTGTTATCTCCAAGAATGGAGGTTCCATCATCCCTCTTCACAGTGGAACTTGTGTCCGTTGCATCTTGGCCTTTCATTGCGCACATCTGAGAAAACCTGTCTCTTCCTTCTCCGTACCGCCTCTTAGGGAGCTGTGGACAGTAACGAGCTTCTCCTCCCTCCAGCTTCTCCTCAATGAACAAACTCATTCTCCACGGCCTCTCCTCATACATCACGTCCTCCAACCCCCCAACCAGCCTCTGTGGGACGCACTCCAGTACATCAGCATCTTCCTTACACTGGGGAGCCAGGAACTGGAGACAGTGTCCAGATGTGGTCCCACAAGTGCCGAATGGAGGGGAATAATCACTGCCCGCGACCCGCTGGCTGCACTCTTGCTGATACAGCCCAGGATGTGGTTGGTCTTTCAAAGATGATGGAGAGCAGCCGCCCAACGACTTCGGCCAGCGCCATCAGCACCTTCAGATGCATCCCATCTGGTCCCCTGCGTATTTTTCTTTTGAAAATAAAAAAGTCAAAGAAATACCAAAAACTTGAAGTTCTCACATTCCAAAAACCACACGTCCTCCTTTATTTTGACTGAAAGAATTTGTAGATGATTCCAGAACTTTAAACAATATTTCTTTTAGAAAATTTGCTTTCCGCAGGAAAATTCTACCCGTCACCATTTCAGATTTGTTTGTAAACCTCATGAAGTTGTGCTTATTGTAATTTTAACTCAGCTGTCCCCTGTTACGTGTTGTAAAAAGACCAATAACCAGCTGAAAAGTGGGAGCTCGTGCCCTCAGCTCCCCTCCTGAACCTCTGAGTCCCTGTGGGTTTGTTCCTTTCCTCTGTCTCCTTGTGCCAGCTGCCTGCTCCAGGCTTGGATTGTGGACAACGTCCGTGAGCACGAACGTGTTTTTCACTCATTTGTTTGAACTGAAAAGAAAAAAGGACGTTCTCTCCCCTGAGGAATGACTCCAACCTGTGCTTTGCTCATGGCTGGGCTCCGAAGCGTGTGGACGTGCTTCAAAGGTGGGTGCGGAGCTCTGCCTGAGCTTCGTCTTCAACATAAGCTCGTTGTGGGTTTCATCACCCCGATACTTCTACAAAACGAGTCGTAGGAAGGGGTGTTACAGCTTTCCCTAACACTATCCTCTTGTTTTCACTTGAAATTAGCTCACGTGGAATTTGCAGACTTTGGACCTTCCACTGGGGACGTACTCTCGTGGGGTAACTTGGGGATTGCTGATGTCCTAAAGAAAATTCCAGCTTCTCTATCTGAAAATTGTTTTTGAGGATTTGCCTTGGCAGATCCAAGCAGTAAGTGGCTGGAAATCCTGCGTACGGCATCGAGCAGAAGTTCCTGGGATCTGGGGAGCTGGTCCAGTGTTCTCCATCTGTTCCAGCACCGTTGCCAAGTTAAACTTCTGTGCTACAGATTGCACAAAGGGGAGAAAAAAGCTACAAATAATAATAATAATAAAAAAAAAGGTTTGAAAATGAGGGATTTTGAATTTAACCAAGGGAAAAGAGAGGAACGTGGGCCTCTCTGGGACTAGAGCAGACAGCTGTGGTGGGGAGACTTCCCATCTGCCTGGAGGCGACCATCCCATGGCGGGGAGACTCCCCGTCCCCGCCAGCAAGAGCTGAACGCGGACCCCAGCCCACCTGAGGGCAACAAGAAAGGTGTTTGTCTCCCTGATTGGAATTTCACAGGAAATGGAGGGATCGCCTTACTCCCGGCAGGAGAACGAGGCAATTTTCATTCTAAATAAGGCAGCTCCCATGTCAAAAGTTCCACATTGAAATCCCACTGCACTCACTGCAATGGCTTTTTATGAATAAAATCTTAATAAATGTCCAGTGCTTGATTTTTCGCAGCAGACTCGCCTGGCTTTGATCTCCGCTTGCCTGGGCTCAGCGCGGCTGCTGCTGCCTGCCAAGCTAAAGAGAGAGAAAAAAAAAAAAAAAAAAAGTTACTTTCCTTAGGTTGAAATAAAAGTGTGTTTTTTTAAACATCTTGGCTGTCGAGTTGTGTGTTATACATCATGCCTCGGCCCCATCCCTTCTCTCCCGATCCAGAGCGCACACTGAAACAATTTCCCTGTGGTTTCCCTCCTTGGTGGAGTCGAATTCCTAGAAAACAAAAGGAATGTTGCAACTGTGGTCACAAGCTCTAGGACTGCAAATCTGACACACAGACGGGAGCCTCGGCCGGAGCACGGCACCGATGGCGGCTTATCGCCAGTGGGCACCTTGGGGTTGATCCTGGCCGTTGGCTGCGGCGAGGCAGACGGGTCCGGTACACGTCTCAATTCCTGCAGGAATTCCCACTGTGTGCAAAATTAGGGAATATTTCTACAGCCCTGGGAAGGGCAGAAAGCAGAGAGGATGCGATCGCCTCCGTTGGCCCCTTGTCCCCCATCCCTGAGGTCAACTCGGAGCTTCCCATGGCAAACCCATCAGGACCCGGGTCTGACCCCGTCCTGTCCAAACCCCCCTGATTGAACCCCGGAGTCTCAGGGATGGTGAACAGACTCTCCTCTGAGTTAATCCACATGGAACTCGGGCAAAGCTGCTCGATGGAGCCAAGAATGCATCTGGCTGGTGCTCGGGCAGCGGCTCCCAGCCCAGCTGGACCCAACTGTCCTCCATCGGCCCCGGGAGGCTGGTTCGGGGGTGCTGGTGGAGGGGTGGGCTGGTGATGAGACCCTCATCCCACCGAACGCTGCTCCGCGGGCTGGAGCAAAGCAGCGTGGCAGCCGTGGCAGCGTGTCCACCACCCTACGGCTCTGTTCTTCCAAGATGTGTCCCATAAGATGATCCCATCCTGGTGGGATGTTAAAAACCCGTCAGTGATGCCAGACGGTGTGCTGAGCTGGAGAGCAAGTGAAACAGTTAATGCTGTAGAGCAATTTCCCCGAGGAAACCTCTGTCTGAATTTGTTCCTGACTGTCTTTAAATGCTTCATGTGGTGCTGCTGGCTCGCACTTTTTGATCTTAAATACGTTATGAAATTTGATGAGAAGTTTCTGGAAATTCCCGGTGTCTGTTCCTGACTCTCATTCGCGGCAGAAGCGTGTTTCGAGGGAAGACGGCACCGTGCCCCCATCCGCACAGGGAGGACCTGAAGAAAGATGGAACTTGTCCCTTGGGCTCTGTCTCCGCAGGGAGGTGTCATGGTGGCCCTCAGCAGACCTGAAGAAAGATGGAACTTGTCCCTTGGGCTCTGTCTTGATCTCCCAAAACCCCGCTTAGGCTGTAGAACACCCAGGAACAGCATCAGTGTCGGCTGTGTCACAGGGACAGGACTCTGGCCATGTTCTGCATCCCTGGACCGGCTGCCAGAGGAAGGGATGCTCCGGAGGCTGTTCTGGGCTCAGGGGACACCCGCCTGTCCTTCAGGAGGGGTCCAGGTGTCCCAGCTCCAGCCAGGACAGAGCATCTTTGGTCCCTACTGAGGAGGAGGAGTGGAGCCCACGGTCCCCCTTGCTCCCACCTGGCTCTTGGGCTCCTTCTCCTGGTCCCCTCCCTCCCCATCGCCCGAGGAGCTGGTCCCGGGGGTCGCAGCTCTTCCTGCTTCACCGTACGGTCCTCAGACCATGCTACACCGTTCCCTCTAAATAAAATCTCAAATTTCTTCGTTTCAAAGCCAGAGCGAGCGGCGGTGGGCTTGCCAGGACACAGCCTTGCAGGGAGCTCAGAGCAGCAGCGTGAATCCCACATTCCCTGACCTCAGTTCTCAGCAGGAACACAAGACCTTGATCTTGATTTTTTTTTTTATTTTTTTTTTAAATGACATCACGATGAAGGACTGTTGCTGTCCTGACAGCAATTATATCATCTTGCAAGAAGCAACATGTACTAATTTTAGCGAACGCATTTTTCAGATTACACCCCGCGAATCCAGAAATGGAAAAGTGAAAGCTGCTTGAACTCAGCTTTGTTATTTTTTTTTTGACAGTCATTGATACGACAGAAGACATCATCTCCTATATTTTTATGCAAAAAAAAGTAAGAAAAAGGTGTAATAATGTGTCATCTCAGAACTGACACGCCAAATTCCCATTCTATTTAATATCCCGTATTTCCTAGAGAAAGAGCCACGACAAAGCCAAGTCCAGCGTTAAAAATAAAATATTGACATTCACAACTGTCCAGTGACTTTAAACATCCTCCCCCGTGCCTGTTCATGATGATAACGACATTAATTAACGAGGAGCTTGTGCTGGTTTTTCACAGGAATGTCCCGTGCAGCGGGGGTGATACCTGGAGCTCAGCGGAGCGGAGCGCTGGGATATTTTTCTCTGCCCCGGCGGATGCTCAGATGCATTATTTCCTGCCCACGGTTCAGTCCAGGCGCGCGCGAGACGTGACAAAAATTCCTGGACCGACGTTACAAAAAACTGGGAATCTCTCCTGAGTTTGCCAAATAGTTTTGACAGATAATTAATTATTTGCAAATCTTTCATGTCACTAATCGCAGAATGACACGCTGGACTTTTTCCCCATTTTAGGAGCTTGAAGAAATATATTTTGAAATGAATTGAAATCCTCCAAAACCAGAAGCACGTGCATTGTTTAAAGTTGAATTATATGTTCATGTCAAGCCAAAATGTTCATCAAATCACCCTGAACAACTCTTCCTTTCTCTTCCTTCATTTTTCAGTTTGTCCAGTGCAGCAAAAAAAAAAAAAAAAAAAAATTACA
>WKFP01014009.1:88148-126199 GCA_011057875.1 Pterocles orientalis
GTCGTTCCGGGCGTTTTGGGAAAGGATGGAAGCTGCTTGACCTGTGCTTGTAACTCAATGGTTATCCATAAACCTCCTTTTTTGGGCACTTCTACTTTAATATCACATTCCTTAAACATTGGAGGGTGATGAAACAGTTAAAACCAAGACTGGCTTTGTGTCTACATTGATATAAATCTTCCCGACTCTCATTTATTGCTATTGTTTCCCCACAGTGCGTTGGTCACGTTGAGTGTCACAGCCTGGTGGGAAAGCTGGACCCTGGCACAGAAAGAAGAATAGATGCTGTTCTGTTCAGATTTCCTTAAAAAACCCTCTTGTATTAAATGGATCTCACCCGTAAGGCCACAGAGTCAGTGTAAAGGGAAGAGAAGTATCTTAAAAGTTGATGATTTTCCTCCACCAAATCCCCCCAAACATCTCATCGGTCTTTTAAAGGCATTAGGCAGCTCAGGATGTGAAAAGCAGGTTTTAAAAATGGAGCAATAATCTAAAAGGATAATAAAAAGGGAAGGAAAAGATTTGGCAAGTGTCATGTCCTAGAAGGAGTTGTTTAAATGATGGAGTTATCAAAGAAAGGAAGGTGTGAGGAACTATGCCCTTACCCTCGGTGACACCAGCAGGATGTCCTCTGGCCAGGACAAAGCTGCAGATGTCCATCGGGGTAGATCCCTGAATGACGTAAAATGCTGAGTACCTTTGGCTGCTGTGGAACGCGGTCTATTTATATTACTCTAAAAACCTGTTGGCCGGAGGAGAGCAATGATACCTGGATGGTATGAGATGGACGTGAAGAATCACATCCCGTAAATTGCTCCTGTTTTCATCCCAGGCTGTGTCCCACCGGAACAGTTCAATGCTGCTGGGTACAGAACAATAAACATGGTTTACGTCTAGGGAATGAAGGACAGCCGTGGTATTTACTTTTGTACGCAACTTTGGAGTAATTACACCTCAGTAAAAATTCAACCCTATGGTAGGGCTCGCGTCCTACCATGGGCTCGCGTCCTACCATGGGACGTCATCAGTCCTTTAACTTGAAGGACCTGGACGCTTAGACTCTGCGCTGAGACAAGAAGAGATGAAGAACATAGTGATTTTGAGCATCCATACGTGCGAGGTGTTCACCTCCTGGCACAGAGAATTTGTTGCCTTGTGTAACGTTTCCCTGTTTTTCTCCGCAGTCCAAACCTGCAACGTGCGGTGCATGAACGGTGGGAGCTGCAGCGAGGAGTCCTGCCTCTGCCAGAAGGGCTACACGGGGACGTACTGCGGGCAGCGTAAGTACCGCGACGCCTGTGGAGCATGCGGTGGGCTGACGGGCGAGGCTGGCTTCGTGCGGTCTCATCGCTAGAGAGGTCACCTTGCGCACGGCAATGTGCTCTTCGGTGTCGTCATCGTGTTCTGCTCTCCATTGGAATCCCAACCTGCTCTCCTTAGGGGCTAAGATAGATATAGGTAGATGAGATAATTTATCTGTAAATATATATATAAATATACACAAATATATGTATTGGATATAATTTCTCTGGAAATAGTTTTCGATAAACAGCATGTGCTCAGGAAATGCTTTTTTTGTGGGAAACCATTTTAGCTCAAATGAAGTCTCCTTTCAATTAGAAGAAGAAAAAATAACCAAAAAACCCAAACCCAGCATCTTAAGATTATAAATGATGCCTGGTTACATTTGGGAGGAGCTGAATTTTTGGTTCTGTTTATTTTACAACACTGACTTTTCTATAGGGGATCCTCAGTATAGTCACTGAAAGGAATTTTACGGTGTTGTATGACTTGGTTTTCTATTTTGTCAAAGCACCTGTACTTTTCATAGGGAAAAATTTAATTTCCCCCCCTAGTTTCCCATGGAAGATATTTGGCGATTTTAAATCCTTACTCTTGCACGTTGTAGGATGAACAATCAACCAACTTAGGTGCTGTCTTTAGGAAGTGTCTAGTAAGTGAGTACGCATGATAGTTTTTGAAATAATCTCTGAGCAAATGGAACTTTCCAGGCAAATTTCAAATCCCTGGATCAACGTGAGAGTCGCTGAAATTCTCAGCGAAGCCCACGAGAAATTTCTCTAAAGATGGGCAAACCACCATCTTTCCCCTAAACTTATCCTCAGCTATAACCGATCCGTTTTTGCTGAAACTTTCCAAAAAAGTTCAACTCAAGGCAGACGTACCATATGGAAAGCTTCATTCTGACCCAGCTAAAGCTTGGGAAAACTATAAATAAGAGCAAACTGAGGCTTATAATGGAACGTGCAAGGCAACCTTAATGGCGTGCTGCTACCAGCTCCACCTATAATAACCTCAGGAGAGTTTTTAGAATGGTTTCGATGTTGGCAAGACGTCGTTGGCAGGGTGGGGAACAATGGAGAGTCCCCCGGTGGTGTCCCAGCAGAGCAGATCTCGGCTCTAGGACGGGTGTAGCCTTTGAGGGCTGGGAAATGCAGCGGTACCTGGGCTCTCTGCAGCTCCGAGCTTGGCGCTAGACCGGTGGGGGCCACACTGGGGTGTCATCGTACAGGACTGCTGAGGACCTCGCCTTTCGTGAGATGATATGGCTGAGAGAGTGCAGCCTGGAGAAGAGAAGGCTCCAGGGAGACCTTCCAGCACCTTCCAGTGCTGAAAGGGGGCTCCAGGAGAGCTGGGGGGGCTCTGGGTCAGGGGGTGCAGGGACAGGCCGAGGGGGAACGGTTTGAAGCTGCAAGAGGGGAGATGGAGATGAGATGTGAGGAAGAAATGTTTTCCTGTGCGGGGGGTGAGGCAGTGGCCCAGGTTGCCCAGAGAATCTGTGGATGCCCCATCCCTGGAGGGGTTCAAGGCCAGGCTGGATGAGGCTTTGGGCAACCTGGGCTAGTGGGAGGTGTCCCTGCCCATGGCAGGGGGTGGCACTGGGGGGGCTTTAAGGTCCCTTCCCACCCAAACCCAACCAGCAGTTGCCCATCCCATGGGCAGAAGTGTTCCCGCGTCCTGTTCCATCAGCAGCCTCCTCCTTTGGCTTTGGTCCTAAACGACCGGCTGCAGGTTTTCAGCTGGGGGTAGCGGGTCTGATTTTAAGTCGATGAGTACTTGTGTGCTGATCAGACTGGTTCTTCTCTGCTCTGGGCACGCGGGATTAAGTGGCTGACCAGTCTCCTCTCCTCCCGTTTTGCCATCGTCGTACGTTAAATGTTTCCCTTTGTGCAGTTTCTCAGTTGTGTCTGTTCATCTTGACCTTGGCATTTAAATCCCCGCGCTGACCTGGATGAACTGAGATTCCAGAGCGCAGGAAATCCTCTCAAGTGTAAGAGGAGTTTATAACCTTTTTATAAATGGGTTCATTCACAAACAGGAAATCATTTTCCAGGGGGGAAAAAAAATTATCAAATTTTTCTGTATGCTCACTGCTTGGAGGAGACTCCAGACGGGTGAACAACACCAAGTAGGTGACAGTCCGGGTCCTGCCAGCGCCGGAAGGCTCACGGGGGTTTCACCAGGAGCAGGAATCACTGATTTCTCTTTCTGTTTCAAAATAGCTGTCTGTGAAAACGGCTGTCAGAACGGAGGTCGATGCATCGGACCCAACCGTTGTGCCTGTGTCTATGGATTCACCGGTCCCCAGTGCGAGAGGGGTAAGGAACCGGCTTTCGGGATGTTGTCACTGGCAGAGCGTAGGATCAGGATTTGTGTATTAAGGATGCTCGGTTTGGTGGGGAGTTTTGCTCAGCTCCTCTGCCTGGAACGACAGCCTCACACCCAAAGCGCTCCCTGGGATCCCCGTTATTACGTGTGCCGAGTGGCTACTGACTGCACCGGTGTCTCTGGATCCTCATTTCTCCCTTTTAGCTCTTTGTGAAACATCAGTCTACCCCTGTGCTGAGGGTGAAAAGGGTTATTTTTAATTTTTTTTTCTTTTTTGGCATTTCCCTGTTTCTTGTCTTGATAACCTGGGGGTGGCTTAGAGATGCCGAGGAGCCTCTCGCCACAGCATCCTCTCGCCACAGCATCCTCACGCGGGGCAGGTGACACCGTCAGTCCCTTCCTAAACACGAAGAGAAGGGAAAAGAAACATGAGCCAAAGTTTTCAAACGTGCCAGTGCGGTGGGTTGGCCCCAGCCAGCAGCCAAACACCCATCCTGCATCTCGCTCCCCTGTCCTTTGGGTTGGGAAGAAGATGAAGGCAAAAAAGCCTCGTGGATTGAGATAATGTCAGTTTAATAAGGAAAACAAAAGCTGTGTGTGGTAGCAAAGCAAAATAAGGGATTGATTCATGGTTTCCATCGGTGGGCAGATGTCCAGCCAGTTCCTGGGAAGCAGGACGTCGGCACCCGTCATGGTGGCTGGAACCATAAGCATCTTTATCCCCCTTTCGTCTTCCTTTCCTTGAGGTTTTCTTGCCGAGCACGACATCATAAGGCACAGAGTGTCCATTTGGTCACTGGAGGTCACTTCTCCCAGCTGTGTCCCCCCTTGGCCAGCCCCAAGCTGGAGATGGGAGACGCCAGACACGGGTAGACGCCGTTCGCCGGGCAAGTCCTCGGCTCCTGTGTCGGTGAGAGCGTTTCTGCAGCCTCCTGCCCCTCCCGCTGTATAGAACCAAACTCCTGCAGCCACGTGGTTGATTCTCCCGGGATTTCACCCATCCTCTGTGTTGCTTCTCCCAGAATTTCACCCATCCTCTGTGTTGCTTCTCCCAGAATTTCACCCATCCTCTGTGTTGATTCTCCCGGGATTTCACCCATGCTCTGTGCCTTTTAGGGTGAAGGAGGTTGATACCATGTACCACCAAAAATCAAAACTAATGATGTCACAGCCCATAATTTTCAAATGAATGTGGACCTGAAACCCCAGAAGTCCATATTCCAACCTTTGCAAAATTATGGTTTAGTGCTATATTTATTTGAAAAAAAAATCTTGAAAATTATGACCGGAATTTCAGGTTTTCCATGGAAGAACCTTATTTTAGTAAAAATGTTTTGAAGGGAAACATCACCCAGCTCAGATTTATTGTAAACCTCACGCGGATCCGTGCTAGCTGCTCATCCTGCGTGGATCGAGCCGGCTCCACTACGAACCGCAGTTTCCCCATCCAAGGACAGGGCTCCTGGTGACATGTGGCTTCGCTGCATTTCATCCCGTGAGCCGAGCGCCGGGGTGGGGTTTGGGTTTGGGCAGCGCGGGTATGACGGAGGTTTTGGCTGAGACGGGAAATTTCTCCCTTTCCTCTTGGCTGTGATGGACATCTCGCGACAGCGCTCTGATAGGATTTTTGGCAAGGGTCGGAGTGGCACGGAGCAGAAATGAAACCGAAACACGAAGCCAACGTGTAAACTCCCAGGGTTAAGATCAAAGCACCCTGGAAATATTCTGCTTTTCTAACCTCTCACTTTCCTGAGATAGGGCTGATTCTGTTTCACTCCATGTCCAAGGATTGGGCTGTTCTTGCCTTTAATGTTTGGGTTTTTTTTTTTTATTTTTCTCCAAGTTGGGGATTTTTGGCAACATGATTTAGAGGGTGAGATAGGAATAACAGTTGGTTTCCGGTAGCCCAGGCATCACTCAGCCCAGCTTGAACGGCCGCCAGCAGCAACACACGGAGCTCGGCATCGCTCTGCAACGATCCCTGGGCTGCAAAAGCATCGCCTGAACCTGGCGGCGCAGGTGCCCCGTAAAAGGCCTCTGCTGTGGTTGGAGACTCACGTTTATTGGCTGCAGAGGAGGGAAAGCTCTTAAAAAGCCTCCACGCGTTTACTGAAGGAGCCGTTCGTTGTTCCCGTCTCCTTTGTGCTCTCCTGCAAACTTTTTACGAGGGCGTGTAGCGACAGAGTGAGGGGGAAATGGGTTTGAGCTGGAAGAGGGGAGATGGAGATGAGATGTGAGGAAGAAATGTTTTCCTGTGCGGGGGGTGAGGCAGTGGCCCAGGGTGCCCAGAGAAGCTGTGGATGCCCCATCCCTGGAGGGGTTCAAGGCCAGGCTGGATGAGGCTTTGGGCAACCTGGGCTAGTGGGAGGTGTCCCTGCCCATGGCAGGGGGGTTGGAGCTAGATGATCTCTAAGGTCCCTCCCAACCCAAACCGTTCAGATCTGGGTTGTTTCAGGTTGGAGAGGTGTTACGCCAACAGCTTTTCTCTTTTCAAGGCTCTAAATCCCCAAACCCGAGCTCCGGAGCTGTGTCTGTGGAGCCGCTTTCTTTTTTCCTAGCTGGCGTGTATCTCAAGTATGGAGGTTGGTAAATCGATACGGGCATTGGCTGTGCTTGAAGAGGAAGCTGGAAATGTCTTAAAGAAACTTCTGGATAGAGCGATGCCAGGAGGGACCGAACGATCCCGCTGTGCTGGCTCTGTGCACGGGGGGAGAGGGAGTGGGAGAGGCAGGGGAGGAAGGGGTCTGAGCAGGGGCGGACTTTGGAGACATCTTGTAATGTAGAAAATTCTTTAAATAAAGAGAGCGTTTTTACAAAGCCTTTGGAGATTTGGATTAGTCCAGACTTGTACAAAGAGACAAAACAAGCTCTCCAGCTGTGTATACACGGCTCTTCCCTGCCAAGGCAAACACAGCACTCGCTTTGCTCAGGGATGGTAAAAGTTACACTTCTCAAAGAGGCTCCTGGCTGGGCAGCCCGCGGGTTTGCAGCCAGGTGAGGTGGTTGGGTCTGACCTCCCGAGAGTAATTACCGTGACAGCAAAGACCTTAACCCTTCCGAGGAGCAAATGAATTCCTGCTCCATCACTGCGCCGGTTCAGATGAAGTCCTTGAGCATCAGACTTACTGGAGACATGACCGCTGTTGCATTTCTGTTTGGTTTCTCTCCATTTCAAGCAGCCCAGGGTATCTGACATGTCTATGAGCGTCCTTGGAGGTCTCCCCTAACAGGCTTGGAAGCGACGTGGATCATGGATTTAGCTCTGAGTCTAGTTCCTAAAGATTTTTCTGAGGAAAGATTTAATTCAAGGCAAAGCCTGAAGCCCGCTGGCTTCATCCGTAGGAATACAAGTTCCAGCCCAAGGCTCTGTGGTGATGCTCGTAACACCACTGGGTATCTGGTTGAGTGCTCTGGAAATTCCTCGGATTCCTACCTGCAGCTCTGCAAGGCAGAGAGCTTCCACCGATGCCAGTTACTGTCTGGTGAGACATCATTCACCTTCCTCCTTCCCGCATGGAGTAGCTACTGTGCTGTTTCTCCTGGTGGAACCATTGCTAGCGACTAGATGCTGGCATTGGGCAAGAGGAATGCATCCAGCATCCTTGTGCCTGCTGCTTCCAGAGCAGAAAATGGGAGACTGGTTTGGTGGTGGACTTCAGACCAGTTCATCCCGATGGATTTATCATCTCTAAATGGCTGGTGTTGGGTTGACGGTTGGACTTGATGATCCTTGAGGTCTTTCCCAACCTTGATAATTCAATGAACAGTGCAACGATAGTTGTCTGTAGGCTCCTCTCTGCTTCAAGGCACAGTGTGGTGCCACCAGCTCAGATCGCTGGATGTACAGAAGGTGATGCCACACAAAGATACTCGCATGTTTCAAAGAACACGGAGCTGCTGTCGTCCAGCTGATGTTGGTGCTGAGGAGTCAAGGATTTTAAAAAAGGCTCGTTGGCTTTGTCCAATTGCTGGTGTTTCTAGTGTGGCCATGAGCCGTCTCCTTGCTCCCTGGAGATGTGCTTTCCCGCAGGCTTTGGGGCAGCAGTTTAGACTGGCAACCCGTGAAAAATGTGCCCATCCGTGGTGATGGAAAGAAGGCATCCAAGCTCCATAGATTATCCAATTACAGATTTATTTAGGGTTTTAATTTGACTTTATTTTGCTGTAACTATAAAAAGAGATCATTTCACTTTTAAGCTATAAAAAACTAAATTTCTGAATGTGAAGCAACAGCTTCTTGCTGCCGTACACCCAACAAGCTGCGTGTTCAACAGCTCAGGGCTCCGGTAAGAGGCTGCTTTGTAATGGGAGCCATCGAACCACCTTCACACTTCATTCAGGAAATACTCCACTCCAGAGGTAAATACCTTAATAGCTGGGTACTCAAAGAATCTTAGCATCATTTCCTCTCTTGACATCTTCAGGGATGAAGAGCTAGTGACTGTATTGTATAACCCCGGCAGGCTTTGGTAATAGGAACTCACGTTACGTCCGAGTTGGAGGAAGAGCTACAGCACAGAAAAAATAGATCTGCGGGAAGTAAGGCCAAGTAAAAAAAAATAGTTTTGCAGAAAAATGAAATATTTTGATGGCATGTCTCTGATTTCACCCTCCTTTGAGTAGGAAAAAAATTGATGTAAAAAGTGACAACTTCAGGTTGAAGGTGTGGAAGCTCCTCCTGTGTTCCGAGGATGGAACAGCCTCATAATTTCGTTGGGTTTCTATCAGTCTACCTGCCACTCCTCCATTGTCCTGAAATGTTGAGGGACTAGAAGAATTCCCTAAGGTGACTGTGGATTTCCATATCTGTAGGTGGTTAAGAGCGAGTTACACAAATATGGGTTGGGTCTAATTCTGATGGTCTTGTCTACGGGAAAGAGAAATCCAGAATAATCTCTCGCCTTCCCTCCAGCCGTAGCTTTTCTCGTGACAGCGCCCCATGCCATATATAAACAGAATAAATGATCCGAAACAGCATCTTGTAACATCCAGATGGATGCTAGCGAGTGTCTTGGCATAAAGTGTGCTTTAATCCACTTGATTTCCAGATGGTGGAAATATTGCAGAATACCCCGTTACTCCCGGCAAAGCCTCTCCAGCCCTCCTCCTGAGATGAGTTATTAAGAGGGGCTTTATCTCCGCTTTTCAGTTTCCTCTTCATAATGATTTTTTCCCCCAAATTTTCAGTCTAATTTGGAGGCTTGGGAGCAACAAAGCAGCGACACGGGATGTGTCTCATCCCCATGTGTGCGTGCAAATCTGTGGCAGGGAGCAGCTGACAGTAACACGGTCCCTTTGCTCGCTCCTGTCTAACTGGGGTCACAGTCCTGAACATCCGAAATGCTGCTCCTAGTGCGGTCATCCGTAGGGATGTACCTATTTCATCGAATCATTAAGGTTGGCAAAGACCTCAAGGATCATCAAGTCCAACCGGCAACCCAAGTCCAACCGGCAACCCAACCCCACCCAACCCACTAACCCATGTCCCCAAGCACCACATCCACACGTTTCTTGACCCCCTCCAGGGATGGTGACTCCACCACTGTCCTGGGTTCCTGTTCCAATGCCTCATCACTCTTGCAGTGAAGAAATTCTTTCTAATATCCAGCCTATCATACCTTTCGCTGGAAATTCCCCCAGACCCCGGGCATCATGCTGGCAAGAAAGGGACCACAACCAGTTAGAATCACAGAATAGTTTGATTTGGAAGGGACAGTGGAGGTCATCCAGTCCAACCGCCCTACAGTAAACATCTTCCACTAGAAGTTCATGGAAATTCAGTGATAGCTGGGATGAGACACGAGTTTTGCTAATCCAGATGTTAAGACATAAAGCAAAACTCGTGGCTGAGGTATGTGATGGAGTTCCTTCTCCTCAGCCTGCCTCCAAAGGTGGGGCAGAAGCTCTACATTATGGTAGAAGAAGCATTTCGATAATCAGCTGTGGCCCAAAGAGCTCTGACATCTGCTGCTTTATCTTTGCGTTGATGCAGAAAGGTTTGGCAGAAACTTCCTCATGAGTGGAGTTGAACTCCATACCCAATTGTAGGTTGGCCTTTTCCCCCTGCAGGAACAGGTTCACTTGATAAAATAATTATAGTTCTGGGAAACCACATTTCCCTCTGATCTCTGCAGTAAGCTGGTCATAGCCTGCTGGGACTACTGGTGGGATGTCGGCGCATCCTACATGTATAATTTTCCTTCGTGCCCATGGGTTTGTGGTTCAATCCTTAATGAGACAATCACATGGTACTTCTTCCCCTGCCCCAGGGTGGGCAGCGATCCCAAAGCGCAGCTACTTCGTACCTTTGTGTGCTGCTTGGTGTTCAGCGGGAGGCTCAGAGGCCAGTTCACGATGAGAACCAGCCTCTGGAATCAGAATTCATTTCCTCCAGAGACCTTCATGGAAATAGCATTCCCAAGATTTATCTTTAAAGCTGATAGGGATGTTTTTTTGATTGGAATTTTCCAAGGTTGTTTAGCCTGGGTGCAAACGTGTTTTAGCCTGAATAGGTCAAATTTGGCAAAAATAATAGCAAAGAGGGTCTTTGCAAAGAGATGCATGAGTTGACCTTGTCCATGGGCGAGCTGTTGGTGTTGCCTCCGAGAAACACAGGAGTCTGTGAGTCAGGAGTGAGCCGAGGAGGCTGGGCTGTCATGGGTTGGGACCTTCTTGTCTCTGCAGCTGGCAGCTCCTGGTCGGCTCTGGGTTGGGCAGGAAGGCGATTGTCCTCTCTTCTGACGCTTCAGCGCTCTTGGATGCAGTGACACGCGGATTTCTGTGTTCAAGGCGGTGTGGAAGGGTTCAAGGCCAGGCTGGATGAGGCTTTGGGCAACCTGGGCTAGTGGGAGGTGTCCCTGCCCATGGCAGGGGGTGGCACTGGGTGGTCTCTAAGGTCCTTTCCAACCCAAACCCTTCTGGGATCCTATGAACCCCCTGTGCCACCCCCAGCACCTCCATTCCTCCGTCTCCATCTCCGCACTATCTGACCATGCAGTGATCCAGCAGCCTGCAGCGTCCCCATGGCCTCTTCCAGGATGGAGGACGTGGCGGTGCCAGCCCCCTACCCCAACCCTCCCGGACATTTCTCCAAGCGCTGGAAGCGGCCCCGTGTTGCCGTGTGCTTTGTGCCTCAGATGCCGCTGGAGTGGAGAGCCCTCGGAGGAGGGCTGCGCCTGGAGCTCTATCTCAGGTTTCATCAGGCTAAGACTTTGACAGGAAACTGTAAAAATAGGACAGGAAAACTTAAAAAAAGTTCTCCCTTTACTATTTCCTTTGAATATGTTTTTTCAGCACTTGGAATGTCTGGCCTTATAAACTACCCCCGCCAGCTTTTTCTTTTCTGCAAAAGTCCAAACAGTTAAACGTCAGGAATGTGGCTGTGTTTGTATGAGGTAAGGAAATGACTAGGTGGAGAAAATATTCCATGAGAAAGGAGCTCTTTACGGAGACCCTCGCGCTGTTCTCCCCGCGTCCCCCCTCCCGCCAAAGCCGTCACGTATCGCCGCCGCCCGAGAGGCTTAGCAGATCTTTCGAGCTGCGTCGTGTGCCGAGACCTGCGATCGGTGGTGTACAATCTCCGCGTTCCCATTTCGTCCCGCAGAAATAACGGCCGGGTTTCGGGTCGGCTCCTTTGGGTGGGTTGGTTGGTTGGTTGGTTGGTTGGCTGATGGCTTTGGGATGCTGGTCCCCTGGGTGCTTTCCCACACGTTCGTTGGCTCTCTGAGCAAAACATGAATTGCTCCATTAAACATTGAATTGGTGAGGTCTCAGCTCTCCCGGCAAGCCCCAGCGGGCACAGCCAGCCTTCTCCGGGGGCTCTCTAGGGAACACCCCCATCACAAGCAGCCAGAATTTCTGTGGGAACCTTTTTTTTTTTTGGGTAGAAGCTTTGCAGAGGGATCTTGCCAGATCAGCGTCTCGCCTCGGTCGCATCTCGCTCGCTCCCAGCGCTGGTTGTTTGTCTTAATCCAAAAACCCAGAAAAAAAAAGTTAAGAGATGGAATTGCACGGCTGCGCTCCCGTGGCCGGGGGGGACCGAGCCTTCTGCTGATGGAAGTCATTCATTGGAAATAGAAAAAGAGATACCGGGCTCCATCGCCACTCTCCTTGCTCTCCTGGACTGGGTTGCTGGAGCTTTTAGAAGCAGCATGGACGGCTGCCAGACCCTGGGGCATGTGTTGGGGTGACCTCACCCAGCGAGGTCTGGAGCTCCCCGGGGATCACGGACAGGCAGCGTTTGTCCTTTACTGCTTGAAGAGGAAGGCTTCGGCGAAAGCGTTGTTTATTGTGAGAAGGAATTTGATATTTAGCAAAGACAAAAAAACCCAACTCTCTTCTGCCTCGCTGCTGTGTTTATTTATTTGGTAAAGAAGGAATTCAGCCAGCCCATGGCCTGGCTCACGGGGGGATTCCGGCCGAACGGTGCCGGAGGAAGAGGAGGCTGAAGGACGGGGCGAGAGCGCGGGGGAGAGCTCTGCAGTCCCTGTACCTTCCTCTTAGCCCGCACTCTGCAGATCCGCTTACCGGGGTCAGGCGTACTCGTGTTTCTAGGACTGGGTTTTAAATAGCGAGGAAAGTGGGGCGATTGTTCCCGCTTTTCGCATCTTTCCCCGGGGATGTGAATTCCCGTCGCAAGCGTTAATTTACTCGGTGACACCCCGCTGGGTGGGGGGGTGTTAAGAAGCAGGCTGTCCTTTTTCTTGGGAAAATTTTCAAACAAAATGCTTCTCGTCAAAAGTTCTTTGGCAAAAACTACTTTTCCCAAAGGGACGGTAAGAACCAGTTAAAAGCGAGTAAAATATTAATTTGAAATGCATTTTTTAAAAAATTTTCTCTCCAGGGAAGCAGTAATTTCAATTGGATATGAAATAAAATTGTCAATATTTCAGGTTCAGATCCTGTTTCCATTCAGCTGAGAGAAGTGTTCAGGCTGAGATCTTCAAAGAAATCATTCCGAGTTGCTGAAATGAACGTTTCCCTGCAAAATAATGGCGTTGAGTTACGCCGCATATCCCGGGGAAAAATCCCCTACAAACGATTCCCATTGTTTTCATTTCGCGTCGGGGAAAGTGAGCAAGAGGGAAGGTGCCTTCCAGCTGTTGGACATAAATGTTTGATAGCCTCGGAGCGGTGATTTTCAATAGTCTGAAACTGATTATTCTTTTTTAATGAGTCCAAGCTGCATTTCTGGCATAAATTACAGCCGCGGTTGGCGAAGAGCAGCGTGTCGTTCTCTGTTACCTCTTGTCGGAGGTGGGACTGGTTCTTGGGTTTAGTGTAGGCAAAGCACCCATCCGGCACAGCACCCTGGGTGCTGGAAACACCAACTGGATTTTGGGTTTATTTATGGGATCTGACTTTCTAAGTCAATCCCAAGTCAATCTTGGGAAACGAGATTTTCTGTGCTGGCTGGGCTGAACCAGGGGTTCTTGAGCCCATTTGTTGCACTTGAGTGTCCCACGCCTTCCAGTGGACTCCATGTGGGTGAAGGCAGATGAATCGTTCTTCTGCGTACATCCTAAACATGCTAATTAGGGTCGTTAAAAATGCCTACAGGGATGTTTGCCGGAAGCTGTTTGCAAATGGAATAGTGTGGCTCGGGGTAAGAGCGTGTGTAATGGTGTGGATCCCACCCATGAGCTCCCCATGGGTTTGTGGCTTGGAATTGTCGGGAATGACCGTTCCTTCGCTGCGGGGGTTCCTAACAACCTCCATGACAACCAGCCAAACATGGAAACTGGGAGTGAGGTCGATTCCTGTGACGCTTCCTCTTCTGAGCCCATCTGGGGCCCGTGTTGGCTGCGGGGTTGGGGAGGTAAGACTCACCGGAGCCCCAGCCTGGCTCGGCAGCATCTGCAAACATCCCCGGTTCAGGCGAGGTGGGGCTCCAGAGCCGTACGTGGGGGGAGGCGAGGGTTTGGAAACAAAGAGCGGAGCGAGGAGTCAGGTTTCTCATGGTTCATGTGAACATGTTGACGGTTCAACCGCAATTCCTTGATGCCTTTTGCAATCTGAGCGCTCTCACTCTTTGCTGGCCGCTCAAGACAAGGAGGCATGAACAGTAACCCAACCCAGCTCTGCGGAGATAAGAAATCTCCAGGTTGAATGCGCTGAGCACAGTCCGCTTCGAAATTAATGGGGCAAGGAAGAAAAATTAGATCCGGGCATGGATGAGGCTGTTGGTAGATGCTGGGAGAGATGCTGATGTCTGTCCTGTTTGCGAAACCCTACGTGGAAAGGTTAAGGCCATGAGCTGACGTGGTTTTTGCAGCTACAAGGGGTTGGTAAAGGCTCAGCTACGCGTGGCCCTGCTGTGTTAAAAGTTTCTTCTATGGAGGTGAAAAGATTCTGACCGATTCCCAAAATAAGGCCTGATCCAGTATTTCTTGCGATGTCTTTAATGAAAACTTGACCCGCTGATGGAAAGGTGGCACTCGTCCATGTCCTACCGCTGGGCGCTGTTATAAGGCTGAATTTGCTTGAAAGAGGGAATAGGAAGAAATCTCAGCTTTCAGCGAGGAGGGCACCTCGTCTGTTTTTTCTAAGGAAGAGACCAGCAAAGCCCACATTTCTGAAGGGCAGCTGCCTCTGATATGGGGTTCCTGGAAGATGGGATCCCATCCGTAGACTGTAAAAGGGCTTTAGACATCTCCTCAGCGTGCATATTTCCTTAATAAAATTTGATTGGTGCCTCATTAAAAATTTAATAATTTGACGATTAAAATTAGCAACAGATGGGAGCTGGAGCGCAGCCAGGCTTTCTGGACTCCAGACTGCGATTTCCTTGGCTTCATTCCCTCCAAAGTAGTCATCTACATAGGAAAATCTATTTTTGTCAATTATTTGTTTAAAAGGGGGTGTTCTCCTTACAATCGCGCTTTCATTATCCATCTCAAGGAATTCTTGCCGCAGCGACGTGACGCGAGAGGTGTGAGTTTACCCCTCTCCTCTTTGGACGGTGCTGCCATGCCTCGATTTTGGGTTTATTTATGGGATCTGACTTTCTAAGTCAATCAGAGCCCTTTGTCGGTGCAACCACGATGACACGTCTTCTTCTCCACACCCTTTTGACTAGGAAAGGGGGAACCAACCTCTTCTCATTAGATGTTTCTGCCTTTTCCTAGGGTTAAGGCGGCTTCAGAATAGCTCATAAAATATGTGATATTTCACTGTAAGCTCGTAGGCACCGCCGCATTCAGAGCTGCAGCCCACCCAACCCCAGTTATCCAACACAGAGGCTCCAGCATGGCACCGAACCAAAACCAACTCGATTTAACTTACAGAGCGGTAAGAGCGTGGATTCAGGGCCCCTGCCTGACTTTGTGCCTCACAGCTCTGGCAGCGTCCATAAGCTAATGGCTGGGGAACAGTATAGGAACTATATGATCAGACACCCCTGTGCTCCAGGCACCGGTTGCTCACAATCTTTGACAATTCACAACATCCTCTCTTAGAATAATTCCCCTTCTATGTTGCCTGAAGAACTACTTTCCTTCATTCATCTTGAGCCAGCATCACTTCTTATGTACTTGGGATACCTCCTCGTCCTGGCTCTACAAGTCTGTTCCTCCTTAAGCCACTCCTCATTTTATCCCCTGCTATCAGATCTTCCTCCAGGTGTTTCTTTTTCACTCTGACGGCTACTGGCCAGCCCAGCCTTCCTCATACATAAACCCTTCCACACCCTAGAGCATCCTTCTTGCCCTTTTCTGGTCCTTTCCCAATTCTGCAGGCTGCTGACTAGGACTGCGAGGATGGGAGCAAACCGTGAGTTTGGGGTTGATGCTTTTTATTTTAGGGATGGTGGGTTTTGTTGTTTTTTAAATTTATTTAAAGGATTTTTTCTCTCTGGTCCTCTCCTAGTACTTCAGCTCTGTAAGCCCTTTTGTCTTTATGCCGTTGATTTCTCCATTGAAATAGGGTCATAAAGCCATTTTTTCATTGTTCTTTGGGTCTGGCTGTTGAGCAGATTTCAGTAGTTCACTGGGGTGGTTTTAAAGAGCTCTCCTTGGTGTTTTCCACAAGGTTGAAAACTTGAGCAAGAGCCTCAAAAAAAAAAAAAAGACAACGGGTGAGAAAACAGCTGAAATTTATGGATTTCCTTCTTAGGAATAAAGTAGAACAAGCTAAAGCATTACGCTTGGCATGGCAGGAGCCGTTAATGAGGACCATGTGCTTTGGTGTCTGGTTAAAATGGGGGTCAAAACCCAAAAGACGATGATTTGGTAACTCCCCATTGCAAACATAGTACGTGTCTCTGATTTCCAAACAAAGGCATTTTTATGGGATCGTGTCACCTTTCTACCAACGTAGCTTCAGAGCCGTTGCCCTTTTTTTTCCCCCCTCAAATCCCTCTTGCTATTTCCCTCTCTGACATCCACACACCAAACTCCTCTTGACACTCTTCTCAGCATTAATTTCTGACTGTGCTCCCAGCTGCTGGGGAAATACAAATCAGAGGGAGCATTAAGCTGGAAAGAAGCAATTATTGTGCTAATTGATTCTTTCCCAGAGGTAGAGGAGGATTTCTTGGCTGGTTTCCATGTAGCTTATCCTACCCCTGATACCAGGTGGGTCAATTAGAACCTAGAGGAACCTCACGCAGCTTTTACTCAACACAAAAAACAGCAGCAAGGAAGAGACATCAACATGTTGGCAATCTAAAGCCTCCAGTAATTCCCAAGATCTTTCCCAGCCCGGGATGAAGCCACTCTGCCACGGTTTCATGCAAACGTTGGTTCTGCCAATGTGGCTGTCATGCAAACATACCCCCTGGGAGAAACTTTTTGGTCTCAAACCATCTATTTAATGGTTTTCTTTGCTTTTTATTCTTTGCACATGGGTGTCAGGATTTAAATAGAAGGGAGCTGATGGCAAAGATCATGTGTGGGAAGAACTTGCCGGCCAAGAAAGGGAGCTTGGCTTTGGGGAGTGTCGACATCATACCAATACATTTCTGGAAACAGAACAATTCATCGTTAGATGTGGGTGCCAGCGCTGCCCGTGGCTCTTCGTTTAGGTGTAACCGCTCTCTGCACAATTTTTTTTTTTTTTTTGTTGCTTCACGTGTCAAATCCCAATGTTTCCCTGCAAAGACAGCTGCGGGCTAATCCCGGGGACGGATGCAGGGGTTTGGGTTCACAGTCAATTGCTAATTACTGGGCACTCCAGCATCGAAATTCCCGGAGCAACTGTGCAAATCTCAGCCCCACCATCTGAAATCGCAGCTATTTGACCAACACTTAACTTCCTCAGACAGTTAATGGGGAATTTTCTGGTCTGACAATAACATGGTTAAAGGTCCTTTTTCCAGCCACAGATCAAACGCTTGCGTGCAATCATCTATTCCCAGCAGAAGGCAAAAAAACCCTCTTGTTGAAGAATTTAGTTTCCTGATGGATGCCTGCTGTGCTAATATCCCTAATCAAGGGTCATGAGAGCCCAGAGAGTGGCAAACCCACATTCCTTAGTGCAAACGAGCCCTTCAGAATCTTTTTGGTGCTAAGGGATAGGAGGGCCCATGTCGGAAATGGGAGACGGGCTGGTTGTGTCTGCAACATCTGGGTTTTAAAGATGGAGTTAAAATTGCCAGGGGACCTGTAAGAGTTAAACCGAAGAAATTGAGAGATCCCTCTGCGGGATTTACACTAGACATCACAGGGAAAAGTTTGGAAATTTTTTCCCAGAATGTTTTGTGGGTGAGATCCAGGAGTTTTCCTCTGCAAGCCAAGTAGAAGTGATGTGGCAGGAAGATCTCTCCATCATCCTTTGTGTTGATGTCGCGTGGACTGTCAGGCCCTAAGGCTGTCCGTGAGATGCTTGTACCGCGTCATCTCCATCTGCATCTTTGCCCCTGAGTAAAATGAAGCTGGATTGCTTTGCTGACCCAGCAGTTCTGCAGAACAGGTGAACTCGCAGCCCTGGAATCACCTCTTTGCCTGATGTTTCATATTTTGGGTTCATTTTAGGGCCAGTACTGAAGCGGGGTGACTCAAGGCGTAGATTAAGTCTAGTTCATGGGATGAGCCTGGGGGAAACCAGGCAGAGCTGTCTTGGAGAACCTCCAGGTGACCATGTGAAGCAGAAGGAAGGTCACCACCTCCAGCACTGGGCTCCAGCTTGACCTTCAGTTTTTGTTCTTTTCATGACTGCAGATTTTTTTTTTTTCCTGAACTTGTTGACTTTGTGCTTGAATGACTCTGGTGGTAGGAGGGGGAACAGGGACTCTTTGGGGTTTCGTCTTGATCTAACCTGTGGGTGGTTTTTTTTTCTCCCCAGACTATCGCACTGGTCCCTGCTTTAGCCAAGTCAATAACCAGATGTGCCAGGGCCAGCTCAGTGGGATTGTCTGCACCAAGACCATGTGTTGTGCCACCATTGGACGGGCCTGGGGTCACCCATGCGAGATGTGCCCTGCCCAACCTCACCCCTGCCGCCGGGGTTTCATTCCCAACATTCGTACTGGAGCCTGCCAAGGTAAATGCCATGAACCTCTGAGAGCATGTTGTCTTACCCATCCTGATGTGCACTGAAAGGGCAAGTGGTGGATGACTGTAGACAAGAGAAGCCCCAGTAGAGAGGACAGTTGTCCGCGTAAACTTTGCTGACTCCATCACTGGATGTCACAGAGCTTCATCATGGACCTTGGGTCTCCCATGGGATCATCTAAGATCATCTCAATCCAATATTCTGGCCATGCTGTGGTTGTCGGTGACTTGCTCCATCCCACAAGATGTAGTGAACCAGGCGCATGTTTCTTCAGACTTAAGACTACGGTGGTCCATACGCCCTCGTTCCATGGTGCTGCTGCTGTTGTTGGAGCTTCTCTCCCAGCACCGGGACATGACCAGTGCTCTGTAAATTGTATTCTTGGTTCAAATAGAAGCCATGGCATAAACCACATGGTTAAAGGTTGTGCTCAATGTCTAGAATCCCCAGGCACAAATATCAGAATGGTCCCCTGAGCTCCACCAGCAGGTCCCAGTGGCTCTGGTGCTTCTCCCCAGCAGAGCGTTGCGGGGTCTCCATTTAGAGTCCCATCAATTCCTTTCTTCATTAGCAACTAATTGGCTTTACCTGCCATGGTCAAAGGCCAGAATTACAGCCCAAATCCCACATGGGCCAGTATCCGTAGGATAAAACTGGGAAGGCTGAAGAGGAAAACTCTCTTGCTGTCTGTTGTAATCTATATTTTATGGCCCAGTCTCTGCAGGAGAGAAGGTTTAATAGACTTGTCCGTCGCTGTTACTGCAAGCAGAACTGGAGTACAAATAATATCTGGGGCTGAACGTTCATCCCTTGCGATGGCTGCACTTTCCAACGTCTTTGCTCTTCTTCCTGCAGATGTGGATGAATGCCAAGCCATCCCTGGCCTCTGCCAAGGCGGTAACTGCATCAACACCGTGGGGTCCTACGAGTGCAAATGCCCCGCGGGACACAAGCAGAGCGAGACCAGCCACAGGTGTGAAGGTAAGGCTGGAGGCTTCTGCACGGCTTTTCGGGCTGCTCAGCTTCCCGGAGCCAGGCTGGGAGCATGAGGGCAACGGAAAACTTGAGAAACTCTGCTCCCAGGGCATCTCCAAGGCTGGCGAAGGGGAGATGTGCAGGAGATCCCCTGCTAGCCTCCATCCTAGCCTCCAGATAGGGGGGAGTACTGCGAGCATCGAGGCGTGTTAGGAAATGTGTGGCATTATGTATTTCTGCTCTGTTTGTCTGCAAGGACAGTGGGAGGTGTCCCTGCCCATGGCAGGGGCTGGAACTCAATGGTCTTTGAGGTCCCTTCCAACCCAACCCATCCTGTGGTTCTGTGAAAGGAGGAGCAGAGCTTGCCTGATCTTCTCTTAAACTAGAAAGAGGTTTGGATTTTCACGGAGATGTTTTCTGAAAGATATTTCAATGGCAACGCCGACTGGCCGAGCAGAAGGGACTCTGGAGGGCTTTAGATCTCTGCTTAGGTCAGGGCTGGCTTCAAGGCTCTACCTGGATGCTCAGTCTGATCAAGTTTTGAAAACTCAAAGTGTTTTCTTCTGGGGCTCTGATGGAAGGGAATTTTGCAGAAACTCCTCTTTGCCTCTTCTTCAGCAGAGACGTTGGAGGAGTTTAAGTTTCAATTACCTTCTAAAGACAGGTGGGTGGGGGACCCAGGTGCTTTGCCTACACGGACAGGAGCAACTCTGCTCTGAGCACGTGGGCAAACTGATCTGCGGTGTCGGCATCAGACTGGAGGGATGCAGGAGATGGAAAGGACCGTTCCCAGAAGCCCAGTGGGGTCTGGTGAGATGGTGCAGAGAGCCCTGCCGTGTTCAAGGGAAATCCTTTCCAGGTGGCTAGTGGAGTAGTTTAGAAATGGCCAAATCCTCATACCAGAGGACTGGTTTCGTTTGGGGCATGAATTTAGCAATGTTAATTGTGGTAGTTAAGGCAGAACTCTGCTTCGGGGAGTCCCTGGAACTTCTCTTTGCTCTTGGACTCAGGAATCAAGGCTCAGCATCTCTGTTATCGCTGCTCTCCCATCTCTGCGAGGCGTGCAGACCTCCGGAGGAAGGAGACGCTCTCCCCAAGCATGGGCCAGACCTTGCCAGGCAGGCTGCACCTCTCAGAAGCGGGGAAATAAATATTTGTTGTCTTTTCCAAACATCTGGCAAATGAAAAAGCAAACAGCATTCCGCTTTTCCTGCCTTGGTTGTAAAAGCTCTTTCCCACATACCCTAATGAAACCCTGCTGGCCTGCGTTGGCCGTTTTAGGGGTGAAATGTGATGGTTGTGCTGGTGGGACCGCGTCCCACCTAGCTGGGCTCTGGGATCCCCATTTCCCTTTCATTCCTCTCCAACGCTCTGTTGTAACCAAGGCGAGGGATGATGAATGTGCTAGAATCCAGACTTTTTAACTTGGAATTTGTTTGCCGGTGGCAAAGTTAGACCGAGAGAGCACTGAAAGCCGCCAGCATCACCGCAGCCCACTTCCATGTCACTGTGGTTCGACAGCACGCCTTGTCCTGTGGGATTTCTTCAGTCTGTCCTTGGGGAGAGGAGCATCCCTGCTTCCAGGTGACTGTTCCCATACCCCAACCTTCCTGCCATCCAGGCGTTTTCCTTGCCAGGATAATTCTGGTAGTCTCCGTGTCGCTGCATGCTGTGTGACCTGGGTTCAGCCCTTCAGAAAAACTTCTCCAACTCTTCCGAAGCGAGACATGAGCTCTAGAGGTTGATCCTTTGGTGGGGGGGAGGATGTTCTTTTATGTCGTGAAGACATCTCTGCCAGTGGGTCTTCCTTGGCAGGATGCCAGGACACTTTCTAAAAATTTAACAGGAGGGGTTCTTGCAAGGACTTGGAACTGGTAGGATCCAGAACAGCCTTTTTACGTGCGTCTTAGGTGAAAAACCAGTTCCCCATACCCAGCGATGTCCCATGCAATTTGGCCGGCCAAGGCTGAACTGCGCTAGAACCATGGGCCCAACCTCAGGACACACACACAAGAAAAAATTGTTCTTGCCTTGGTCTGCCTCACCCGTCCTGGCTGGCGACCAGGCGAAGCACATCTGAAATCAGTTTAGCTGGAATCTCCTCTAGACCGAGATTAAAAACAATCCATTGTCTGGATCTGTCATCCAGATGCAAGGGGCCTCCGCGTGGGTCCCCGCTTCCCTGAACGCCTGCAAAAGCAGCGTGATGTGGCCATAAACAGCTTCCTTTCACTCTCCTGCCTGGATGGCCGTAAAAAGAGACATCGCCAGCGTCTGCGGGGTCTGTTCCATCACTTATCTTACCCCGGTTGCGAAGGAGACCACCAACAGAGGATGCTTCCCTTGGTGTGATTTACCGACCTGGGCGTCCTTCTGGGAGAAGGGAATAAACAGGAGGGATGCTCGAACCCCCCAGGGCTTGGATTATTTTTGAGGGCTCGTTTCCCAGCTGTGAATCGCCAGCGTGTCCCCAGCAGGCAGTGGGAAGGTGAAGAGTATTTTTTTGACCTTGGCTCCTGTCAAGGACGTGTACCCATGTGAGTCAGCGAAATGACGTGAACAGGGGACCAGAGAGCCAGTGTCTTGTCGGGGCTTCATCTGATGGTAACACTTTATTTATAGGAATATTTGAGCCTTGTCTCATCTTGCTGCGTGCTTTGATACCTCAGGAGCCCACTCTTTGGTCCAGCTGATGGACAGAGCTGGTGGTGAGGCAGTGGCCCAGGGTGCCCAGAGAAGCTGTGGATGCCCCATCCCTGGAGGGGTTCAAGGCCAGGCTGGATGAGGCTTTGGGCAACCTGGGCTAGTGGGAGGTGTCCCTGCCCGTGGCAGGGGGTTGGAACTGGGTGGGCTTTAAGGTCCTTTCCAACCCAAACCATTCTATGATTCCCAATCCATTGGAGTGGCTGTACTGCCAAAGTGTTGGTCCAGGCAACCTCCAGCCGGGGTCAAGGGCTTTAATCGAAATCACGACCACAGCCGTAAAAGGATATTTTCTTTATCCAGGTGTGCTCCAAAGCCTCAAAGGAGTTCTCCTTGCTGAGTCTCTCTGTGCTTTTATAGCTGGTGAAAGGAGGGATTCCTCAGCATGCGCTGAGATCGTTTTGCTGTAGAAAGGGGCGATGTTGTCCCTCTTGTTCTCAGATTCCTTCTCCAAGCTGAGCATCCAGGAAATATTAAAACGAGATGAAATGTCCATGTGAAATCCTTCCCTAGTTCCCAGGAGCTTGTGTTCTCTGCTTAGAAGATTCTTCCTGGGGAGGGAAATGAGCAGATGGGATTGTGTTTGAGCCAAAGGTCAGCGCCCGTGTCACTGCGGCCGCTGATTAACGACGTCTCCCTCGTTAAGGCACCAGTGTAGCGCTAATCTCGGGGCTGTTTATGGGTGGGAATAAGCAGGAGCAGAGATAATGTTGTTCCTTTCCCATAGCGATCCGTATCTCTTAATGCAAATGGCACCTGGAATGAAGGCTCCGTTTCAATCCCTGGGGAATAAAGATGCTTTTCTTATGCAAGATCTTCAGAGCTGATAACAGCCGCCAGCTCGAGCCCTGATCCCCAAGCACGTGAGGGGGCTGCAGCTGCGTAGGCTGGATGAGTTTTGCTCTCCCCCAGAAGGAAAATGATGTCCTTTTTCTATCTGTAAAAAAAAAAAAAAGTGCATACATCACCAAGTTTGGATTTGAACCTAAATATCCTCCGAGTTCAGGGGTTTGCTCCATTCCAGAGTTATTTCTGCAGCTCATCTCCAATGAATGTGGCGCTTTCAAATAGTGGCTTATTTTCTGCCTTTGTTCATTGTGTTCGGAGGGAGCTGGAGGGATCAAGAGTTCCTGAGCTTTGGGCCGGGCAACGTATAATGAGAAATTTCTGGCATAGGGAGTTGCCGGCTCACTTTCAGAAAGAGAGCAGCAGCCTGAAACGCAGCGGTGGTGGGGGGCGGATGGAGGGTGGGGACGGGGACGCTGCTCACGGGGACAAGGGTGGCTTTGCAATGCCAAGGGGTTGGGTTTGGGTTGTATGAAAAAATGAGCGAGGAGGGAGGATGTTGCCAGCGGATGGATAAATTGGGAGATGCCGCGCATGGCGTATGGGGAGGATGGAGAAGAGCAGGAGCTGGTGGGGTTTGTAGGACAAAATCCAGCCGATGTCTTAACGCTGCTAGAAGCAAGGAATTGTTGAGGAGGAGAGAAGAAAGCTCTCCTGGCAGTGATGGGGTGAAATGAAGAAAGGAAACATCAAAGCTTGAAATCGGAGGCGTCCTCCTGATAGGAAAACCTTTATCAATAAATAGTAGGGAGGTGGGGGGTCGTTAGACAGAGCGATGTTTCTAAATTATCCTGGAAGCTGCCATAAAAACTGCCCTTAAGGGAACGATCCCATGGGGTGTTCTTAAGGGTGGAATCACTGAGTGGGCAGAGCTTTTCCTTCCATCATTTCAGTGGTTCTCTGCCAACAATTTATCCAATTTATCTTCTTCACAGCCCTTCCTCTCCTGCAGAACTAAACACGAAGCCAGCTCTGTTATCGGGGAAGTATGTCATGCCAGTACCTCACCCAGGACGCTTTCCAATGCCCCAAAAGGCATAAGCGTCTCGCATCCAGAATTGTTCCAGGATGATAACATACAAGATACAAAAAAAAAAAAAGGAGAGAGAGAGACAAAAAACCACCACAGAGAAACACCAGGCGAGGGAGTGGAAGGCACTGCGTGCTTTGCTTCAGATCTGTCCTGGGTAGATTCTTCTTGATGGTCTTCGGCGTCTCTCAGTCAAGGGTGGACAAATCCTTTCATTCCACATCTCGCCTCTTTTTACTCGCCCCTCTCTCTTCAGCATCTGTAGGGTAACACGTTAGATGCTACTTCCATCCCTATGGGCTAGTCTGTTGTCGCCACCGCGCAAAATTCCGAATTTTCGAACTAAGGCAAGGCTCAAATTTCCACCCTGTTGAATCTCATCCACGTCTCTGAATTTGGAGGGAGCTTTCCTGCGTTTTCCATGAGCAGAGCGGGTAGGCTGGCCCCCTTTCCTCCCGAACGGAACGCGATCGCCGTTTTATTAGCGTGTTTTCAATTTGCTTACAAAATGGCTACAGAAGAGCTCATTGTTTGGCTCCATTAAAAGCTCATTTCCATGGATTTGGTGTGGTTCGGAGGCTTCCATTACCCTCCTCTGTGGTTTCTTTGTGCTTTCTGGAAGGGGGAAGGTCTTGAAAGTCCCGTGTGCCGCACGAGAGAGGGCGGATGAGGCATGACCTCTGCTACGTGACACGGAGATGTTTTCTCCATCAAGTCCCGGGTTTTTTAGCAGATGGAAAGGTTGGGGGGTTTCGACATGTCTGTGGGAACCCGCGTTGGATGGGCTTTGCAGACTCCCAACTCCTCTTTCTGAAGCTCTTGTAGCCTTTGGCTTCCACCATGTTCAAGCCTTAAAGATCAGGCCAACTCCAACCCAGCCACTTGGAGACCGGCTCCAAAATCAACGTTCGCGTTGAATTCTGCCATTGTCTGCAGAGCAGAGCACGCAGAATATTGCTTTAATTTTGAACAGAGAGTTGGAAAAGTCGCAAAGTGGCCAGGTTGGAGTTGGAAGGGTTCCCTCGCCAGAGCTGGCAGCTGGGTGTTAACGAGAGGGGGACAAATCCATCCCACGAGCAACCCGTGGGCTCCAGCTCTGAATGAATCAGAACTATGCGGCGCTCTACAAAGAGAAAATAAAGAAAGCGAATGCGGTGGGGAAGAGCTGAAATGACAACAAAGCCCGGAGCTCGGTTTCTCAAAGTACAGGATGTGTGAGGAGGCTTGAGAAACTCTGGATTTTTTTTAAATTTTTTTTTTTCCTACTTCTTGGGTTGCTAGCACTGCTCTGTCTAAGCGAGGATTTTCAGGGGGGAAAAAAAAAAGCTGCAGTTTGATTTAACCCTTTTGAATTAATTCCGTTCTTCCTTAAGGATGGAATAGAGTTGTTGCCCCCACAAATGTTTTTTTCTCGGGTGACGGATGCTATGCCATCAGTATTGATCTAATAAGATGCCCGTCTGTCAGCTGGACTCCAGAAAACTTCCAACAAACTTCAGGAGAGCAGTGCCCAAGTTTTTAAGCTGTTCTTTCACCTCGTACAACCAGCTTTTGCTTCGTAAAGCTCTTTCCCTGCCAGTGTTCTGCAAATTGTAACCAAACCCAGGGCTGTAATTAAATGACAGGGCAGGCTGCAGTGATAAAATCTCTTTCGCTGCAGGGGCCCAGGTGGGGGAAGTGTTTTCTGTAGGTTTGCGTTGCTGCCTTTCGAGGGTTCGAGTCGTGTCTGGCTGTCGGAGGGGCTCTGAGCATCCAAGATCTACCGGAGCGCTGCGAGGATGGGGAGGAGAGTGGCTGAAATCCTTGGCTAGCTGAAAGCAGAACTTTAGAGTTCCTAAGAAGGCAACCGGGAATGCGTCTTCCCCTCTTGATATACGAGCGTATAACTTCATTTTAGCGCTTCATTTTGTGCGTGTTGAAATGGAGGTTGCACTTGATTCCTTGGGACTCAGAGTTGCAGCCAAAGTAGAACAGAATTGGGTTTGTAACGGGTTGTGTGAGCAGGGGGGAGAGGTTGAGGGTTGTTTCTTTGGCCACATGGAGCACCCGTGGGGGTCTCTGTCCGTACCATAACCTCTCTTCCAAAGGCAGCTCGGCTCACCTTGAACACGGACATTGCCGGGGCTGGGCTGGGTGAATCTCGCTGCGTCTCACTTTGCGGAGAAGAATCATCCCTGTTGGGGCACAACTCTTCTGCTCCGTTGAGATGTTTCCATTCAGATGTGGTGGATTAGCCTGGGTGAGATAATCTCTTTCTATGTGGCATTGAGAAAAAAAAAACTCTGATGGAGCGCCTTGTTCTACAACCATCCGAGACATCGGACCGCACCTCGGCGTGCGCTCTGTGCGGGTCATTTCTGCAGAATTCTGCCAGTCCAGACCCTCTTGGACCTCTCTTCCCTTGGAACGAGGTGGGGGCTTCGTGGTGATGGGAATTAACTGCCATCATCAGACATCCGTGGCCATCCCACCCTGCAGCCAGGGCTGGTCTGGTGGGGTCACAGAGCCTGGGACACGATGGCAGAGGGCTCCTGGCGGCCGCTCAGAGTTTAGAGAGGAGGATGAAGTTTATGGGGATGTTTCTGGAGGACCAAGGAAAACACTTAGTCCTGGAGAGCCGCCTCTGTGCGGCCGGTTTTCCTGCTCCCTTTTCCTCCCTTGGATTTGCGCCTATGCCGGGGAATCCTCGTACAGACCTTGTTGGTGACCTGGATCCATCCCAAGCCCTGGAGAACAAGTCCTGTCCCGGGGAACATGGGCCAAAGATTATTTACCGTTGGTGTAAATCTCTCTGCTTCATTCCAGTCTGAATTTATGGCGTCTCAGCTTCAGTTTTCCTCTTTTCTTTTAGAGACTGCAGCGCGCTGGGCTCTCAGCATCATCTTTGTGGGTTTCTTTTTTATGATCCCATCACATCCTCACAATTTTTTGGATAAATGTCATTGAGTCCTGCTAGTCCCTTAAAGCCAGGCAGGTTTTTCCAGGCCAGGAGTTATTCCTCTAGACTCTGACCCCCTCCATTTCATTAACACCCTGTTGGAAGAGCTGTGGCATCCAGGAACGATCCGGGTTCAGAGGTACCATCACCTCCATGGTCCTCCCCCACACCCCCAGGGCTGCACTAGCATCGCCAGCCACTGCAGGGCACTGTGGCATTGCGCTCAGGCATCTCCTTCCCAACTCCAATTTTTCTGGTTCGCACCGGACAGGACACAGCTCACCACCCCTCCGGGTACCCCACACCCGTTCCTTAGAGAAGTGTCCTGCCCGTTTCCCCGATCTGTCCCTGGGGCTCGTATCCATCACCCCAGCCGGGTCTCCTGGTCCCTCCCTTGCCCCAATGGGGTGGGTTCAGGTGACGTTCCCGGGTGTGTGCTGCTTTCGGCTGCTAGATGAGCTCCTCCCAAGACGTCCTCCATCCCACTCCCAGGTGAGTGGTCTTTGCTGTTCTGCTTTTTTTTGTTTGTTTCTTTTTTTTTTTATTTGCAGCTTAGTCTTTGCCCTGCAGCAGCCCCGATCTCCACACATGCTACTGCCGTCAGGCCAGGCTGTTACCCGTTCACAGCAGAAAAATCCCCTCCAAGGAGCAGACTTTGACCAGTTCCTTTTCATGACTTTCCTGCCAGCCCCAGGCAGCGTCTGAATTGCGTATAAAAATCCCTTTATCCATTCACGACAGCACGACAGATTTAAAATACAATAGATAGAGTTGCTTAGGAGAAATCATTGATTTTGCCAATTGCCAAGGCACCTTTTTTTTTTTTCTTCCCCACTGTAAAAGCTATCGGGCAGATATTCTTTCTGTCTTTTACCACCGCCTGGACCATGACCACCAACACACTTCTTTGGGTGGATTAATTAGAGGTTGGCTCTAATTCCATCGCAGCTTCTGTCCTTATTTTTTTCAATCCAGAGGGATGCACCTCGCTGGGGCGTTAGAAGGTTGCGCACATGGTAGAGGGCTGCTATGGGGCAGGGTGTGGCGGGGCTTGCTAACATGGAGGGTGTTCCTTGGGTTGCTGGGATAATGAGGTGTGAGCTCTCCAAGGACTCTGTCCATCTCTCTCTCTCTCATCTTCCCTATAAATAGTCCAAGCTAGGGCATGCTGGCGGCACTGTGTGCAGATCACACCAAACTGGGAGTGCTGGGTGAGGAGCTGAACCCATGAGTGATGTGTCCAGACCCCCTTTGCCTGACTGAGAGTCTTTAGGTGCCTGAACGTACTTAAAACTGAACCAAATCCATCCTGGGTGGAGAAATTCAGTGAATAACGCCGGAGCCCGGTGGGTTTTAAAAACGTGATGTTGTCTCTGCTCGTAAGAGTCCCAGGATGGTTTGGGTTGGAAGGGACCTTAAAGCCCACCCAGTGCCACCCCCTGCCACGGGCAGGGACACCTCCCACTAGCCCAGGTTGCCCAAAGCCTCATCCAGCCTGGCCTTGAGACTTACGGCCTCATGCATCCCCTGACAACCCGCAACACCAGCTGCCGTCCTTGGGGATCCCAAATCTGGTCCCATCTCCGCGCTGCAGGGAGGAGGGGAGATGGTTTGCAGGGAAACACACCCGCTGTTGGTTTGTTCTTTCCTAGACGTGGACGAGTGTGGGGCAATCCCCGGCGTGTGCGACGGCGGCGACTGCACCAACACGGCGGGCAGCTACGTGTGCACGTGTCCGCGTGGGTTCATGACCAGCCCTGACGGATCACGCTGCATCGGTAAGACGCTCGATACATCTCAGGATCGAGGATACAGGGAGGGATCCTACTCTGAAACCCAGAGCTGGGGATTTGCGAATCGCTAGATTTGCAAAGCAAAGGGTGGGTTGTTCCTGCAAGAGCTGGAAAATGCTCTTTTCCATGTACTGGCCTTGGATGGGCCATGGATGACGTGGTCTCTCCTGGTTGATGGTTTTGACGCTGTTGCAGACCCCAGGGCTTTCTCCATCCCCATAACTTGGGCTGCAGGAGCCTCCGTGCTCGAAGGGTTGGACGAGGGGTTGCTGGGAGCAGTGAGACTGGGGTGGAAGGGGTCTGGTTGAGCTGGTTACTGGTCTGTTGGAGGGAGGATCCTGGCTAGCGGGGCAATCCCAGCCGCTGCCCCTTATCTCCTGCATTAGATGTCAGCTGGAGGGGGACACCAGTGCTCCCCTCCTACTGGGTTGTGGAGCATGGAAGTCCCGGGGAAGGCTTGTGAGTCTTCCCAGAGCAGAGAGAGAGGCAGCGATGGGGAACACAACTGTGCATTCATCCGCTCGCTTGGCAGAGGCAAAGGGGGGAAAGGTTCACTCCGAGTGTTTGCATAACCAGCGCAAACAACCGGTGGCTTTTATCATCTCCTCCTTCCTGCTCGGACCACAGGTAACGGCTCATAAACCCCTCCTGCCCCAAGCGAACCATCCGTGGGGCCGTGACCTCGATCGGCTTCATCCCGCTGAACTCAGCCCTTCGGGAGTGAGTTGTTTTGCTCGGAGCTGGTTCTCTGGACCCCTCTGTCCCCAGGGAGGCGATTCCCAGGCACCGCACACCCATCCCTGCACCCTGCAGAGCCCCTCTTGCAGCCCACCTCCCTCCCGCAGCATTTCTGCCAACAAAACAACCCCCAGGCTCATCTGGAAATCCCAGCCTTGCGTCCCCATCCTGCAGACGGCCGGAGAGGCTCGGTGGGGCCGGCGTCTGCCTCTCCGGTGGCTCTCGGTTTGATCCAAGGGGTCTGGCGGGGGGCCGGGCGAGCTTTCCCCAGCCCGACGAGCTGTCCTGCAGACGGCAGAGCCCGGAGGGAGTCTTGCATGTTTAACAGATCAAAATTCCTTTCCAAGCCTTGTAAATATTTGATGGTCCATTTCTCTCTGTTTGCTTGCTCGCAGCGGGGCCACTTGCTGGAGGCAGAATGAATCCCAGGGTTTGTCTCGCTGATCGGAAAATTCATTCGCCTTGAGAGAGGCAAGGACGCGAGGGTTTGTAGAGAGGAACTGGTGTAGAAAAGGCAAAGATGGTTGTTAGTGCGATGGAAAATGTCAGGTAGAGCTTTCTGCTGAAAGTCCTGGAAATTATTACAGGAAAAAAAAAAATCCAAATTCTTTTCTATCCACAGAACCTGGAGTAAAAAAATTAATCGTGTTCTAGTTCCGCAAAGAAAAATGTTGTAAAGTAGAAACGTGCGAGTCACCTTGTTTGGGAATCTGATGGGTTTTAATGAGAATGAAATTCTTTTCCTCCCTGTTGCCTGCCGGAGGGGTGTGCCGGCTGGCGGATGAGTCATATAGACATTTCCCCACTTTCCTTGAAACCAAGTGCTTCAAGAAACGAAAACGAAATAAAATTAGAAAGCCCAAATTTAAAAATAGTCCCAAAGCTTAGCTGCAGCGGGCGATGGCTGCAGCTGAACTCGATACATCATGCTCCAGTCGTTTCCCTGCTCGAGCGCTGTCATCTTTTGGGACAGACAATATTTTTTCTGGCAAAAATGCAGAGTTATCGTTGGGGTGTCATTGCCCCGGGATCCGTATTTTGCAAACCCTGCTTCTATCCTTTGAGGGGGTTTTCGTGCTCGTTCGGAGGGTTTATGGTCGTTTCAGGCTACGATTTACACCCGATGAAATCAATCACATCAATAGTTTTGTAAAATGGAAAATGAATAAATAATGGAGCCGCCCTTAAAGCACGAACGGCATCGGGAGGGAGCAGAAGGGATCGTCACGCTGTCACCTCGCAGATGCTTAGACTGGGAGTGCCCGGAGTGTCCCATGGATCGCGGGGCACCGGCTCCGGGGTGACTTGATGGTGGCAGCCTTGATGTATTCCCATCCGTTTCCCCTCCCTTTTTAGGAAAGTAAACACCTTTTTATTGCATTGGAATGATCTCCTGGAGTTTTTGCAGCTGAAACAGCAAGACACTAAGCTTGGGTTGATCCCAAACCTCATTAGCTGCTTTCGCTGCCTTCCCCGGGCAAACGCAAACAGCCGCCTCGCTGGAGAAAGTCCGTCATCGTTCGAAACGAACATTTATGGAATGATTCAACCACCTGTGCCGGACACAAAGAATCCAGTTCCACACATGTTCATAACGGTTTCATTCATTTCTGCTTGTAAAAGGCAGGCGCGGTGTTTCGCAGGCAGCAGAAGGATCTGCTCCAGCAGGCTGCGAGATTTTTTTTTTTAATTTTTTTTTTTTTTGCCTTTTCAGTACAACGGGTTGCTTTTCAAGAACAGCTTAAACGAAGAATTTTCCAATGAGAAAAAATGGCCTTTCAGATGCATTTCCAGCCATGCACATGCTGTTCCCTTGCTCGTTGCAAGTCAGCGCTCCTGCACATTGCTTCCTTTGCTCTTTTTTTTCCCTGATAGTGCAGCAAAGCTCCGAGATTCGGGTCGTTTCTTGGGCGACATCAGCAGATTTCCTGCCTGATGCTCTGGGTAGGGCTGGATGTTGCTTATCTTTGCAAAGTCTTGGGCTTAAAGAAGGTTGTGAGGGTGTTGCTGAGGACGTCACCTGCTTGGAGAACCCTTTTCGCCCACTTTGGTCATTGTGCAGGAAAGGAAAAAACAAGAGGAAAAAGGAAATATGAGGGGATGATATTTATGAGGGCAAGAAATGATAGAAGGATCAAAACGGGTCGATAAGGAGCTGGGGAGGGACCCTGAGCAGAGCCCTGCTGGAGCTCCCAAGGCATGGATGCTGCAGAGGTTTGCTGGGTACCTGCTGGAATCAGAGGGTGCAGGAAGGCTCCGTAGCGTGAACATGTGCAAGGACCTGGGATGCAAACTGGGTCATTCCGTCCACGTTTGTTAAACTTTTCCCCATAGAGATAATCATTCTTCATCGGATCATTTCAGGGATGTGTTCATATCTCAGCCTTGTAACAGTTGACCTGGGAGATGAATCTGGAGAAGAGTGAACAATCAGGGAGGGAGGGAATTTATTACAGCACTTGCCAGGAAAGAAAGGATGCTGCAATAACGCCCGGAGTGTCCGTCTGCATGGCAGTGAGCCGGCAGCAGCGTTGGTGGCCAAGGTGTGCCGTGGGCGTTGCGGTTTGGTGGAGCTGTGCACAGAGGGACGCCTTGTGCCCCATCCCTGGAGGGGTTCAAGGCCAGGCTGGATGAGGCTTTGGGCAACCTGGGCTAGTGGGAGGTGTCCCTGCCCATGGCAGGGGGTGGCACTGGGTGGGCTTTAAGGTCCCTTCCCACCCAAACCATCCTGGGATTCTTTTGGGATGACTCTTCATGGAGACAGACCCCACCATCTAAGACAAGAAAGAAATGGGTCAGTTTTCCCGAAACAGAGAACATGTGATGGCATCATTGGTCCAGACTGTCCTCACCGCAGCGTGAGGCTCCTTTTCACACCCTTCTTGCAAAGCAAGCGCCGTTGGACATCTTGGGTGGGAGACCTTTGGCTACACGCTGCTGTGCTGCAGCTCCCTCCTGAGCTGACAGCCCTCGGGTCCTTTGGAGTCGGAGCCAACTGCCTTGTGCAACCACGGCTTTGTTTGGGTTTGGTCGCTTGAGCTTCTCTGTTTCTGTACATGACAAGACACAAAGTGAGAAAAATACTCGCCCTTCAATGTTCTCTCCTGGGAAGCCCTACCAGCACTTTCCATTCCTCCATCTCTCCCTGCCCCTACCCTACCACCAAAGAAAAAAAAAACAGGATTTCATCAGGATGGAAACCGCAAAATCCCTTGCAGATTTTGCACATCCTAAGAAAGTCCAAGAAAACTCCAAGATCCCAAGAAAACTCCAAGATCCCTTGAGTGCCCAGCAGATCTCGTGCAGAGCGCAGGGTGGATGTCCATCTGCATTGAAGGAGAAGATGGAGATCAGCCGTGCTGGATGGGCACTGGGGGGATGCTGCTGGTGGTCTGGGCTTTTCCTGGCCATGGCCCAGCCGGACAGGCACAGACTCTGCAGAAGAAATCAGAATAAAACCCCAACAGCTCCGTGCTTTTACCTCTAGCGCGTGGGTGGTCCTGCAGGAGGTCACCAAGGGACTGCGGGGACCCACTGTTCTTCCCATCCACCCCTCTCTCTGCCCAAGGCAGCTCCAGATGAGTTTTTAATTAGTTCTGACCTTCATTTCTCTGGGAGATGATTACAAACTGCAGCAAAGACAGCTGAATTTAATAAACATTTGTCCAGATGAACAAGGGCTGGACCAGTCCCTCCGTTACACAAACTGCTGTGACCTCCCCGCCTTGTCAAACTTGTCAGCACATGGCTGGCCGGGGGGAAGGAGGTTGTGTTCTCCAAATCCCTCCTTACCCATCAACTGCCTGCCTGTCACCGGGTCTCACGGCTTTTGGGACAGCAAGCATCCCACAGAAGAACAGAAGGAGCCGGGTGGGATCTGTCCTCTCGAATGCCCAAAGGGTTTATTCCAAACTACCACCCTCAGATCGAGAAGTTCATTTAAACTCAGCTTAAGAAGCCTTCACTTAGCTTAACTCCCATCAAGGGTTTGAGGTGTGGCTTTTCCAAATGGCCCCACTGCCCTGGCTTGGTCAGAGCAGCTTCTTTCTGGAGTAAGAAGGGGCTACGTGGTGATGCTAAGTCCCATCAACCTGTCAACGTGCTGTGGAAACACACTCCAGCGTCTGATGGAACCTCCAAAGACGTGGGCATCGCTTTTGCATTCTTGCCACTTGCCAGAGCTCAAGGGCTTGGGATGACCCAACGCCCCCATGGCTTGTGCTTCTCCTCCTTAGGACCAGGAGCTAAACCGACGTTGCCTTCCATCCCTTCTCCTAGGCTGGCTTGCTTTCTGCAGATCTCTTTGGTGGAGGACGTTTCCTAAAAAAGGGACTGGTTCGTGCTGAACTGGGTGCTGCAGGACGGCAGAAGGGGTGTATGTGGGAAAAGACCTGCTGGTTGAGTCGCCCTGGCTTTAAACGGGGTCACTGTCCTCTGCGAGTCGCTGAGCTGTGATTAGAGAAGGAAATGTAACCACAGCCCGCAGATCAAACAGCTCCGTGCAATTAATTTCAATTATATTTCAGGAGAGTGTCAGCCTGCTGGCTGATGTCAGTCCAGAGGCACAGATGACAAATCAGAGCAGACTTTCCCCCTCATTAATTTCCCGGAGAAACAAGGACGGGAGATGAGTGAGTGGAAGATTCCAGGTTTTCCTAAAGGACTTGGTGCCAGACGGCGTCTGCTAGACGTGTGAAAGACCCTCCGTCTCCTGGGTCCCATCCAGAAGCCACAGACACCTGACAGCGGTGCCAGGCTCGGTGTCTGTGGCTTTGGCCGGGCTCACGGACTTGGACCACCAGCCAGGGCTCCTTCTCCTCCCGGCTCAGTCCAGGCTGTGGGAACTAGACCTGAAATAGGCATCCACGGGGAACGGGAGTGATCAGGAACTGGGAACAGCTCCATTTGTTTAGCGAGAGATGCTGGGACCACTGGGAACTGGCAGGGAACGCTTGCCCATGGGACGGACGGCTGGGACATGGGACATTGCGTCAGTCCTGGGGAGGGGAGTCAGGTCCGTGCCCAGCCTGAAGTGAGCAGGACCGCACTGGACAGCGGTGGCCGTGGAAGGGTCCTTGTGGTCCACCCAGGGATCACTGGGTGATGCTGGAAGAGTTGGACGTGGACCCCAGCCTGACCCCCAGGAGATGGTGGCTGACGTCCTTGGTCTGCCCCAAGTGAGCACAAGGGTGAGGACTGCTGCAGCCGAGGCTTCGGGAAGGGCTGGGGAATGCCCGCTCGCTGCCTGGGAACCCTCAGAATAGTAGCAGGCGGCGCTGGGTTGTTTTTATCACAGGGAAGTGTTTTTAGTGGCAGGAGTTAGAGGAAAATATGTCATGCTGGGTCCAACAGCCCAGGAGAGGAGGAGACGCTGCCACTCTGGCCCAGTTCCAGGGCCTGTTGTACTGTTAGGTGGGCTCTGATGGCCAACCCTTGGTTGGAGATCTCAGCCTCGCGATGTGATTTTGTTGAATAATGTGACTTAGTTGGGAACCGTTTATCTGTCCCTGCTGAGGGGATGGGTCAGGCTGCCCAGTACTGGAGGTGTCAACGTTTGCGGTGGTCTCCTGCAGACCACCTCCCCTCCCACCTCCTAACTGGTGCGTTGGGTCAATGAGAAAACCTGTCCCCGACATCCCATCGGTGAGAGGAGGGAGCCGTCTGTAAATGATCCCATTTCTTTGGGAAGGTGGGGAGCCATGGGATGAGGTGGGGGATCTCACCTGTTCTCTGCTCTGGGGATTCAGCCAGAGTCTGCTGGGTCGGTTGGTCTGTTCCTGCAGGGCAGGAAGGCAGCTCCTGATGGAGAGGGATTGCCCACCCACTGCCTGCTTCTGCTCTTGGCCAGGCTGCTCATAGTATGTGGCATCCTAAATGGGAATGTGAGATCTGATACTGGGGAATGAGACCTGGCCCTCCAGCCTTGATGGGCTCCAGTGGAGGTGCTGGAGAACCTCATGGTCTGGGAGGATGAGGCAGAGCGGGTCAGACTGGGCCACTGGACAGCTGGAGGGACGCCATTGGGAACCCACACTCAGGTCCTGACCAAGAGCGTGATGGTAATGCGTTGTCAGCGCCTCTCCTCCTCCTCTCCCCCTTGCAGACCAGCGCATCGGGACGTGTTTCTCTGCTCTGATCGGGGGCCGCTGTGCCGGGGACCTCCCTGGCCAGTACACCAAGATGCAGTGCTGCTGTGACTCGGGGCGTTGCTGGGCCATCGGGCAGACTCCAGAGATGTGTCCTGTCCGTGGCTCTGGTAAGTGCGACACGAAGGACCTCGACCTCCTCCTTAGCCAACCCTTGGCTCTGATGGCCCTGGTGGCACCCTGGGCTTGCACAAACCTGGAGAATCATCATCATCACAGCCAGGGAAAGGTCACCTGGGGATGCTGGCTCTCTCGCCTGGGTCTCACCTGAAGTTGAGCCAGATGAGTTCAGCCAAGGCAAGAATTCATCCCTCTCCTCCTGCAGCTCTCTTTGGCTCCCGCCCTCATGGAAGCGTGGGGCCAAAGGAGGGTGAGCGTAGGCAGCAGGAGGAGACCCAGCGCTGTCGATAGATCTCTTTGCCACTCTTCTTTCATCACAAGCTCTGAGCAGAGCTTTACGGCGTCTGGCACCCTCCCCTGTCCTCTCCTTTCCCGCACGAAGGCACCCATGGTGCCAGCTCTCCCACGCACCCCAAAAAGCTGTTGCCAAACACCTTGGCGAGCTCTGCCCCATCCTCTGCTCCGGAGGAGAGCGCGTTAACACCCTCCTCACCCATCTGCCCTGCTCCCACCCTCACCCACCCTCTTCGCTCCCTCCGATCCGTCTCCATCCCTCTGTTCTTGGGGCTCTGGCGGAGGCAGGAGGGAGATTGAGGAACTCTTGGAAGAGCGCTAAGGCAGCTGTTTTGTTTCAGATGAGTACCGCAGGCTTTGCATCGAAGGACTCCCAGTCGTGCCAGGGTTCCCTGGGAACTTTCCAGGAATTCCTGGATTCGGGCCCAATGGTGTTGGGCCGGGACTCAACGGGCCTGGAGGCATCGGACCAAATGGGGCGAATGGACAAGGCGGGATCCCAGGTCTGCCTGGAATGGGCCCAGGAAGTTCAAGCATCGGTAATTAAAATTATTTTCTTCCTCTGCTGACCCAGTTTGGCCGCCTGTCCCAGAACACAGGCAGCGTGTCTGCCTGCGTGCCGACCCGCTGCTCCGAGCCGTGCACGCACGAGCAAAGCGCCCGCGCTCCCGGCCAGCTATGGGGTTTGTTTTGACATGAGGGGAGTGATGGGATGTGACACTAATGCTGTGCAGGATGCTGAGCCCAGAAGCAGATCAAACGGCGTCTGCTGGCAGAGCGAGGGAGCCGAGCCTGGCTCCGGTGCAGAATATCTTTCTAATTACCAAATAGCAACGGAGCTTTCACGTCACCACCTCGCGCTCTGCCTCCCCAAAGCAAAACTGCTTTTCCCACCTCCTTGGACACCTCTCTCATATACATCCCCCGATAGATCCTTGCTGTGGGCTGGAGCCTGTGGAAGTGCATGGGATGTCAAGAAATATTGATTCCCACCTTGCTCCTGAGAGGCTGGGCCATCCCATGCATGTTCCGTGGGGCTGTGCCAGCACCCTGCAGCGTTTGTGTCTGCAGCCCCGTGGTTGTTCAGAGCCCGGGAGCATCACTGATCTGTCCCCGTGTTTGGAGGTACCCACCCTTCTTCTCGGGGACAATCGCTCTGATCCTCTGCTGATGCTGTCCCTGTGCTTTCCAGGAACCGCCACGTTGAACCAGACCATCGACATCTGCAAGCACTTCACCAACCTCTGCCTGAACGGCCGCTGCATCCCCACCCCCTCCAGCTACCGCTGCGAGTGCAACATGGGCTACAAGCAGGACGTGCGCGGGGAGTGCATCGGTGGGTCACTGCGGGGATGCTGAGCCCTGGAGCTGCGAGGATGGGCTCAGCAGCTCCCGGGGGACAGCCTTCGGTGCCTGTCCTGGCGTCTTGCGGTTCATCCCCTGCATCACGGTGACTCACAGGCTTGGGTTTGTCTTCTTGCAGACGTGGACGAGTGCTCCAGCAGCCCCTGCGTGCACGGCGACTGCGTGAACACCCCCGGCTCCTACCACTGCAAGTGCCACGAGGGCTTCCAGAGCACCCCCACGAAGCAGGCGTGCATTGGTGAGGGGTTTCGGTCTCTCTGTTTGGGAGGACAGTGTGCTGTAAAAGCGTCAGCAGGGTTATCAGAGGCTTGGGTACCAAAGGAAAATGTTTGTAAAGGGGAAACAGAGGGAGGACCCCCCCCAGCATCACCCCACCTCCCAGCCAGGCGTGTGGTGGGATTTCAGAACAACGTCGTTGAGTTGCCAGCAGCCTCCTGAGCTCTGTCTGGGAGAAGTTTCCTTTATCTACCTTAAACTTGGCTAGCATCAATCAAAGAATTTACAGAGTCCTTTTCAAGAGAACTCTCTTTAAAGATGACAACGTTTTGTTTTGACAAAATATAGGATTTTTTTAGGAAATTTTGTGTCAACGTAGGGTTTGTGATTTCTCGCAAAGTCGTTCTGGCAGCATCTTGCAGCAAGGTGGAACTCCGGGTGAGGGGCTGCTAAAAAATTATGGGAAGGTGATGTCCCATGTGAACAAGGCAAATTCCCCCGCCAGTGCCTCATCTTTGATTTTATTTTTTTTTTATTTTGCTGTCGAGAGGCTTCGGATGAAGGGGTTTCCGAAGAACCCCCAGTTGCCTGCCAATGCGCAAGGCTTTTCCTAATTTCCAAACTAAATCTTGTCAGCTGAGTTCTTCTTGTGATTCTCTCGCTGGCTGTGAAAATCACTTCATCGCTGTCTCCTTTACAACATTTTTTTTTTTACACGTTGGGAAACTGCAACTTGTAACCCCCCTGTCGTCTCCCTCCTAGACTAA
>WKFP01014009.1:126219-160411 GCA_011057875.1 Pterocles orientalis
GAATGTGCCACCACCAACATGTGCCTCAACGGGATGTGCATCAACGAGGACGGCAGCTTCAAGTGTATCTGCAAGCCCGGCTTTGTGCTGGCTCCCAACGGGCGGTACTGTGTGGGTGCGTAGGTCCCCGAGCTCGGTCCCTGTCCTCTTCCCAGCCTCCTTGTCCCCGTACTTAGAGACCTGTGATGTGTCTGAGGCCACGGGGAGCTGAGAAAATGCAAAGCTGTGGCCAGGCATCTCCTGTTCTGCTGCCAGGAATCACCCCCTCCCAGCAGAATGGGCACGAGGGAGAATGTTCTTGTGTCTCCACTGTTTCAGAGCAAATTGGAGCTTAAATCCCCGTTCTGGAGGCTCAGCAGGGCTGCGCAGCTCCGTACGGCCAGCGTGAGCTGGCAGGAGGCATCTCCCCAGCTTGCCCAGCCTCTCCAGCTTGGTGCCACCTCCCAAAGCCAGGAGGGTCAGGATGTGAAGTGGAGAAAGGAGGAGGAGGAGGAGAACACAGCATGTCTTCAATATGCTGCTGTGTCCTGGGGTGAATTCTCGGGGTCACTGCCCCGTTAACAGAGCAGAGACCAGACCCTGGTGCTTTGAGACGGGGCTGGGTCTCGGGAGAGCGAAGAAGCCCCGATCCCTGTTCCCTCGAACCATCAGGGCCAGCCCGGGGAGCGCGCAGGGGGTGTGATGCTCTGCACTGCACCCCGGTTCCCTCTTAGTCTCCAAGTCTCTGCAAAATACTCCAAAGCCCCGTCGGTGCGTCCCGTTGCCCGTGGGGAGGTAACAGCGGGTTTGTGCTTCGTCTTCCAGACATCGACGAGTGCGAGACGCCGGGGATCTGCATGAACGGCTGGTGCATCAACACCGAGGGCTCCTTCCGCTGCGAGTGCCTGGGGGGGCTGGCCATCGGGGTGGACGGGCGCGTCTGCGTGGACACCCACATGCGCAGTACCTGTTACGGGGGCATTAAAAAGGGCACGTGCGCCCGGCCCTTCCCGGGAGCCGTCACCAAGTCCGAGTGCTGCTGTGCTAACCCAGACCACGGCTTCGGAGAGCCCTGCCAGCCCTGTCCGGCCAAGAACTCCGGTGAGCTCCTCTTCCATCTGAGTTTGGAAAAAGTCAAGAAGGTGCTTGGGGACATCCCAGGTCCCTGAGAGGGCTCAGGCAGCTCAGCAGTGAGACGGGGAAGCCGTAGGCAGGGGGAAAGGGATGCCAAGCAGTCAACAAATGGAGGTTGGATCCGTGAATGGGATGCTGAGGTCATTGCAGGGATTTCCCCAGGGTTGGGTTACCAGCGTCGGCGCTAAAATACTCATTGCACGTGAACAGACGCTGCTGGGAAACCCACAGATGATATTCTAACAAACAAATAAAATAAATCCAACGTCACCCAGAATGAATGTCAGCGTGTCTAGAAAAGCTAACGGCTCTGCTCTGCTTCCCACGCAGCCGAGTTCCAGGCGCTCTGCAGCAGCGGCATCGGGATAACGGCTGACGGCAGAGGTACGTGCATCCCGCGTACCGGCTTCTAGACGGGCGCATCGAGCCTCACCCTCGGCTCTTTCTCTCGGCGGCTTTTAACGGAGCGCGGGTGCGTCTGCGTGACTGCGGGAGTGTGTGCAGGAGGGTCGGCGCGTTCCGCCCGCGTACGTGAGAGCTGTCCGTGAGTCAGTGCGGGGCGGTTTGCACAGCCTGGGCGGGTGTCGGTGCGTGCAGGGACCTGTCTCTGTGTCAGCGAGTGTCTGCAGGTGGGACAGGAGCGTGGGCACAGGCGGAGAGGGGTTCTGGATGTTTTTTCCTCCCTAAATCACTGGGAATTGACATTGAGCAATCATCCCTGGGGACCGCGTGTTGAGTCAAGTGGTTGATTCCCGGCACCCTGTGGGAGGTGGTGTTTCTGGGGGTGCACACGCAGGGTTTGGCTCTGTTCCCTGCTTTGGTGGGAGTGAGGAGCGTGACCGATGGCATCCTCTGCGATGGCATCCTCTCGCTGGTTCCCCTCCCCTGCAGCTCCCTTGGTCGCGGGAGAGGCGGGTTCCCGGTCTCCCGGGGAGATGGAGGGCGATAAGCGCGTGTCGGGATGCGCTGCCAAGGGGCTGCTTTGAATTATCGGCGGTGCGAGAGGTCAGGCGGCGGCGCTGCCAGCCCCGGGCAGTGCTTGGATCAGCAGGAGGAGCACGGAGCAGCCAGATAGCTCCGGCCTTTCAAACCTTTCCAAATGGGAACGAGCCAGAGGCAAAACCCTGGTGGCTTCTTGGGCTTCCTTCCAGGGCACCGTGTCTTGGCCGAAGTCGGTCTCAGGCTAACGATAAGACGCTTTCTAGCAAGAAGTTAATGTCAGACGTGCTCTGGTCAGCCCGGCGCTGCCTGCAGCCAGGGCTGTACGCGCTCGGCGCTCTGCGGGGATGTAACTGAACTCCAGCCGCGTGGAGATAAGGGCTGGCAGTGCTTGGGAAGCCCTGGCCTGGGCTGTTTGCCCCGTCAGGACACTAAACACAAACCTGCCCCGCTCTGTGGGGAGGCTGGTTCGTGCTGGGCTCAAATCTCTTTGCCTGGACACGGGAGCTTTGCTCCAAAAAGGCGTTGAGACGATGCTGATGCAGAAGGGATGCTGCCCGTCTGGCTGTCGCCCTTCGGGGTGGCTGTCCCCATGCCCAGGGCACCTGGTGCTGCTGACGGAGGGGACAGGAGGTGGGCGATGGCAGAGATGCCCCCAGCTCTCCCTGGCGGGTGCTCTGCAGACCCCAGCCCAGCCACCACGCTCGTGGGCAGCAGGAGCAGCGGTACCCACCGCACGTTGCTGCAGAACTGTCTGAAAAATCCGTTCGGGGGCAGATTTGTCTTTGCAAACCTTTGAAGCTGAGGTTCTGACATCCTGCAGGACCTGGTCTCTGTCTCACCCAAACGTCCCCCTCCTCTCCGTCCCTGCCCTGCCACCACCACGCGTTCTCCAGGGCCAGGACCCAGGCAGAAGCCCCAGGGGACACTTCTCCCTTCCCAGGCTGCCCAAGCTCCTTTCGGACGGTTCTTTATGTCAGCGGTCGGGAGAAGAAATGTCCTTTGGCCCGATGGGGACTCGGTCCAGCCTGCCCCCAGCGACGGTCCCCGCGGCGGGGCTGTGCGTGTCCATCGTGCCCTTACCCCTGTGGCACCCAGCATCCTGCTCACAGCACCGTACAAACAGCTGCTTCCTCCCCCCTTTTCCAAGAGGAGGGATGATTAAATGCTCTGACCTGGGGACCTGGGGTAGAGGTGCCGCAAGGAGGCGCGAGAACGTAAGAGAAGGACCTGAGAGCCCTTGTGTGGGATGGAGTCTGGGCATCTCTCAGCCCCGCATCCTGTTGTCTCCTCCTGGGCTCAGAGCCCTGCGCTAGACCAGCTGTGGGTCCCCAGGACAAAATGCTCCGGGAGGAGAGGAACCAGGGTCCCCAGGGCCTCCTGGGTCACACCGGGAGGGTGGGTAGGACAGGAAGGAGGGATTTCTGCAGAGCCCCAGCTGGCTGTTGGCACCAGGGAGCAGTGAAGAGTTAGGGGGTGGAGGTTTTCTGGATTTGCGCTTGCCATGGCCCAGCTACCCTGATGTTTCCCTGTGCAGACATCAACGAGTGCGCCCTCAACCCCGACATCTGCCCCAACGGCATGTGCGAGAACCTGCGCGGGAGCTACCGCTGCATCTGCAACCTGGGCTACGAGTCGGATCCCACCGGCAAGAACTGCGTGGGTGAGTTCAGGGCTCAGCGTGGGATGGGGAACCGGGAGCTCGGGGATGGGGAACTGGGAGCTCGGGGCTGGGGAACTGGGAGCTCGGGGCTGGGGAACTGGGAGGTTGGGGATGGGGAACTGGGAGCTCGGGGATGGGGAACCAGGAGCTTGGGGCTGGTAGGGAGAGGTGGCATGCACTTGGGGTATGGAACTGGGAGCCAGATGCAATCCTCCAGTCGCTCAGAAACACGAGGTGGTAGAGCAGCTGATGTCCCCAAGCGCTGTCCCCACTCAGGGATGCCTTGTTGACATGGCGGAGCACAAAGGATTACCCAAGAAACGACACATACGTGGTTTAACGTCCATTCCATGCTGCTTTGAGGACAGTACTGGGTTTCTGTGCCTCTTGGGCTGCCAGAGTTCCGTAGGGCTGAGCAGATGGGTGGACACCGATGTCGTTCAGAAACCCCATCCCTCTGCCCACAGACGTTGACGAATGCACCGTCAACCGTTTGCTGTGTGACAACGGACTGTGCCGCAACACCCCCGGCAGCTACACCTGCACCTGCCCCAAGGGCTTCGTCTTCCGGACGGAGACGGACACTTGCGAAGGTAACGGGACTCTGAAGGCATGGGAGAACATCTTCACAAGGTTTAAAGGTTGAAGTCCTGCCCAAAAGGGACGTCAAGGTCTAACGTGTCGTTGGTTCCCTTTTGACCGCGGTGGTTTGAACTGGACCAGGTCCAGGCTTTGTGGGCTTGGGTTTTGGTTGATTTTTTTTTTTTCCTACTTGAAATTTCACACTTGAAATTGGTGGGCATCCCAACCCAAAACATCTGGGCTTTTCGGTGGCTGAAAATCAGAATAATTTCCTCTAGGCTCCCCCAAATTTTAGGTAAAACCTGACCAAAATTGCAAGTTTTGGGGGGATTTGATTGAAAGTTTGGAGTGGGGGAAATAGTTTCCTGCCCACAAAGTCCTCAAACATTTGAGAACTGGCACTTTGCACGTAAACGTCTGTTTAGAAGAAAAAAAAAATTCTGTAAAGAAGGTGAAAAATGGCAAATGCTGTGTAGCCTCACATCTGGTTCAGACAGATGTGCAGGACTCCCACAGCTGGAAAACTCCCTTCTTCATCTTCTTGGCTTCTCATCTCCCGCAGGAGGCTGGGTCCCCTGGCCCTCCCTGCAGTGACAGTCCCTTTCCCCCCCCAGATATCAACGAGTGCACCTCCAACCCTTGCGTGAACGGCGTCTGCAGGAACAACGCCGGCTCCTTCGCTTGCGAGTGCTCCCCCGGCAGCAAGCTGGACCCCAGCGGCACCATCTGCGTGGGTAAGGATGGGACCCTGCCTCTCATCAGCACCCCTGGGTGCTCGTCTGGAGCTCCTGCCCCAGGGATGGGGATCCCTTGGGACCTCTCTCTGTCTCACCAAGCGCTTCCTTGGTTGTTGTGAACAATTAAAATCTATTTTTTGCATCCAAGAAGCCTGAAGAGCTGCAGCCTCAGGCAGTGTCAGGCACAGAAATCCCCAAATGTGCAGCAGCAAGACCAGGCAGGTCCCAGGGTGTCCTGCCAGGGCAGCGGGGTGGTGGGTTCCCGCTCCCCAGCTGGGTTTGTAGGGTGCTGAGGTTAAGGTGCATCAGGATGAAGTAGATCCAGTCTCATGAGAATGAGCACAGGAGGGATTTGGAGCTGCTGGAGCGGGGCCAGAGGAGCCCCGGAGATGGTCCGAGGCTGGAGCAGCTCCCGTGCGAGGACAGGCTGAGAGAGTTGGGGGTGTGCAGCCTGGAGAAGAGAAGGCTCCGGGGAGACCTTCCAGCACCTTCCAGTGCTGAAAGGGGGCTCCAGGAGAGCTGGGGGGGCTCTGGGTCAGGGGGTGCAGGGACAGGCCGAGGGGGAAGGGTTTGAAGCTGCAAGAGGGGAGATATGAGAGAGCACAGACGTGCTGCTGCACTCACCGCCGTGGGACAGGGCTCTGGGGACCAAAGTGCTTGGCCCCAAAAAAATAAAGTGCAGTAGTATATTGCAGCTCAGGGATAGTTTCTCCTAGCTCCTTCTCCTGGCAGCTTGGCTCCCATGGGGCTGGGAACCTCTGCTGAGGAGCAGCTCTTCACTCCTGCCTCGTCCTTGTCCCTCCAGACAGCATGAAGGGGACGTGCTGGCTGAACATCCAGGACGGGCGCTGCGAGGTGAACATCAACGGGGCCACGCTCAAGTCGGAGTGCTGTGCCACGCTGGGGGCAGCCTGGGGCAGTCCCTGCGAGCGCTGCGAGATCGGTAAGGCTCTGCCTGGCACCACGGTCGGGAGGGCGGGATGTGGCCCATGGAGATCGGGAGGGCAAGATGTGGCCCATGGAGATCAGGGAGGGCAGGATGTGGCCCATGGAGATCAAGGAGGGCGGGATGCAGCTCATGGAGATCGGGAGGGCAGGATGAAGCCCATTTCTTTGCTGATGTTCCTCTGTTTTCGTGCAGATACTGCCTGTCCCCGGGGGTATGCAAGGATGAAGGGGGTCACCTGTGAAGGTAAAGTGCTGCAGGATGCAGGAGACTTTTTTTATTAATTTGGAAGGTGGTCATTGTTTATTTGTTGTTATTCTGCATCTTTGAGTCTGGTGGGGGACCTCCTCTTTCTGACCCTTTGTTGGACTCTCTCCAGTGTGTCCGTGTCCCTCTCGTACGAGGAGCCCAGAACTGGACACAGTGCTGGTGTCTGGAAATGGGTTTCCAGGTTTAGCAGCTCCACCAGCGCTGCTCATGTTTGTGAGTCCTGGTGCTGATGATGGACACGTGCAACAGGACCCCCCTGTCTGTCCGTCCGTCCCTCACACGGCTTTGTGATACAGCCTTCTGGCCAAAGCATCCCGGCGTGGCTGTGGTGTGTGCGGAGCGTGTGTTTGTCATTGCGACAAGTTGCCAGTGTTAGTCTGGCGGCAGCTCTGGGCTCCTTCTGCCTCTTCTTCAAGGTCCTGGGCTTGGCCGTGTGCTGCCCTCACGCCCGGCTCTTGCGTTTGTGCCGACAGATGTGAACGAGTGCGAGGTCTTCCCCGGCGTCTGCCCAAATGGGCGCTGCGTGAACACGGCTGGCTCCTTCCGCTGCGAGTGTCCGGAGGGACTGACCCTGGACGGCACGGCTAGGACGTGTGTGGGTAAGGGCACCCTATCTCCCCCAGACTGGTCAGACCTCTCTACAGAGGTCCGACCATGTGCAGCAGTCTTGGGGACGGATTGATGGCACATCGTCCCTGCTAAGGGCTGCAAAACCCAACAGCCTCGCCGAGCTGCATGTCCCCAGGTCCAGGCAGTAACGTGATCGCTCTTGGTGGACTTTGGGGATAGCCAAATGAATAACCTCAACTGGTTGATGACATGGCCAACAGGCTGGCCATGGCCAGGCTGTTACATCTCTCCTAGCATCCCAAACCACGTGGCCTCATCCATGCTTGGCCATCGTTTGGAGGATGCCCAAGCCAAAGCCATTCCAGGAACCCTGCTAACTCTATTGCAGGAAAGGAGATCTCTGGTTTTACCAGAGGTTGGGTGCTGCAGACATGGGCTCAGCTCTTCTCTCTCGCCAGACGTGCGCGTGGAGCAGTGCTACATGAAGTGGGATGAGGATGAGTGCACGGAGCCTCTCCCGGGCAAGTACCGGATCGACATGTGCTGCTGCTCCGTGGGCTCGGCCTGGGGCATCGATTGTGAAGAATGTCCCAAGGTCGGCTCCAGCGAGTACAAGGCCATCTGCCCGCGGGGACCCGGCTTCGCCAACCGAGGAGACGTGCTTTCAGGAAGGCCCTTCTACAAAGGTGAGAAGAAAGAGGGGAGGTGCTGATCGTGGGCTGTGCACAGCCCAGGGAACCTGCTGCCAGCCCTGGGAGACCGGGTTCGTCGCAGACATCCCCTCCCTGAACCCCTGCTGTCCTGCCTTCACCCGCAGATGTGAACGAATGTAAGGTCTTCTCTGGCCTCTGCACCCATGGGACCTGTCGAAACACCATCGGCAGCTTCAGGTGTATCTGTGGCAACGGCTTTGCTCTGGATGCTGAGGAAAGGAACTGCACAGGTAAGGGAAGAACCCCCTCTCTGGAGGGCTCTTGCCCATCTTGGGGGATGCTCAGCGTGATGGTGGTACCTGGAGGAGTTATCTCAGGGATATGCTGAGGAACCAAAGGCAAGACCACGAGCAGAAGGCTCCTCCTGCTTGTGGGGTGAAGGATCAGTCCTGCAGCAGAGAGAAAGCTTCTGGGCTGTCTCTCCCTTTGGGAAAAGGAGTTCCTTGGTCTGCTGGGTCATTCTTGCTGGTCCTTGTTTGTTGCATTTGATGTGCAGTGTGGGCATCCCAGTGCCCGTAGAGGTGCTGGTGGTCTGTCCTGCCTGCGCTAGCTGCTCTCCATCCCCACAGACATCGACGAGTGCCGCATCTCGCCAGACCTGTGTGGCCATGGCACCTGCGTCAACACGCCGGGCAGCTTCGAGTGCGAGTGCTTCGAGGGCTACGAGAGCGGCTTCATGATGATGAAGAACTGCATGGGTAAGGACGTGGCGCCGGCGTGGGGCAGGACCCTTAATTTTTTTTTTGCAACAGGGAAGAAAGGAGCTGGTGCTGGGTCTGGCACAGGGCTTCGTGCCCAGCTGGTATCAAGCCAGACCTCTTCATTGCCCTCTGGGGGAGCTGTGGGGGTCCCTGCGCTGCAGAGAGCCCTGGCAGCCACCGCTCTCCCCAGGGCAGTGACTATTCTGCCTTATTTTGATGGCAAGGGCAGAGCTGGGCTGAAAGGCAGCGCGTGTAGTGAGAGGAATGCTGGGTGTGTGGCTGGGAGCAGCGTAGATGGAAGCCTGGGAGGACAGCAAAGCATATGCCAAGTGAGTCAGGGGTTCATGAGACACAGCGTGAGCTGAGGGACATAAAGGGAGAGGTCGTGTCCCCAGCACGGCTTGGCTTGAGCCCCAGAGCCCTGCAGAGGAGAGCAAAGAGAGCTGTAGCTGCTGCCTCCTGCATGGACGCTGTGCCGTACGTGGGCGATGGTCCATCAGAGATGGCCTCATGCGGGCTCTGCTGTCTCTAGCAGCATCCCAGGGCTTGTGCGATGCAGAGCAAGGACAGGCTGTGAAAAGGTTGCCAGACTCCGGGCCAAGATCAGGAGCCTTCCCTCAGAGACGTCTTTTTATGAGAACCTTCCGGATCAGAGGCCAGAGCCTGGTGGTGCCCCATGAGCTGGGGAAGGAGCCCAGTGGCCCAGGCTGGCACCAGGGAGGACTCTGGGTGTCCAGCCTGGGCTCTTCCTGCAGTGACACTCATGGGACATCGTTGGTCCTGCCCTGCCACCTCCTGGCCATCGTTACCTCAGCTGGGGGAGCCCACAGGGGAGCCCATGGGGCCACCAACCAGCTTTTCTCCCATTCTTTCCCATCCCTTCCCTGCTTCGCCCAAAGGGCATTTCCCTGCAACCCCAGCGCAGCATTGGCTCCCTTGTTTTATGGAAGACCCCAAAGGCTTTGTGTTTCCCTTTTCACCTCGTACTTGTACGATGTTCATAGAACCATAGACTCATCGAACGGTCAGGGTTGGAAGGGACTGTTCTCCATTCTTCTTCAGTTTGTTCTCTTCCTTCCCTCAGACCTCCCCTTGCACCAAACCTTGGCCACTGAACCTTTCCTCTTGTTCCAGCCACCAGCAGCTGGAGCTTGAGCCTGGCATTGCCACTGAGCCGGGACAGGATCCACGCCTGGTATTTTTATTCCTGCTACGCCGGGAGACGGCAACCGTTATACCGGGGATTGGCGAGTCCACAGTGGAGCTCTGCCAGCCCAGCAGCTTGGACTCTGTGGCCGCGAGCTCCAGCTCTCGTACACACTTGGCTGTTTCCTTTGTGTGACGTCTCCTCTCCTCCTGCTTCTTTTCAGCCTTGTGTTACCCATCTATTATTTATCCTGCCACTGATTATTTACACATCCACACTCTGAATGTACACTCATGTCCAGATGTTATTAATATCATGTGCTCAACCCTGACCCTGGATTTTCAAACACCATTGCAGAATGTTTCTCAGCTTGTAGACATTTTTGTGTCGTACCCTATCCCATCCCACCACAGTTATCTTCTTGGTTCATCCACCTGCTCTAGATGATGTCTCACGTACCACATCAGTCATCTCAATCCGGCTACGTGTAGCTTGGTCCCTTTTCTGGACAATATCTGTTCCTTGCAAGTAGCTGTCGGTTGTATCATCGTTAGATCGCTGTTGAGATCAGTAGACCTCTTATTTCCGCTCCTATATCAGGACACATATTAAGCTTTGGTCTTTATAGCTCTGCTTGGCCTCATGCTGGCGTTGCATGTCCCACGCCATGTGCCGTTCAATCAAATTCCTCCACTGGCATGAGAACATGGAGATCCACCTTGCTCAGCAAGACGTTCACTGTTGGACAGCTTGTGTCTCTTCTAGCTCTGAGCCTTGCTGCTTCGTCTCGTTTCTCTTGGGCTGCTTTCCACTGAACCTCCCCTGAAGTGATTCTCAACCTGGTCTCGCTTATCTGCGATATCAACTGTTGCTGTTTCTGCACCTTTCCTTGGGATCTCAACCATATAATCTGGCCCCTGTACGTCCCCCAAACATTGGCACAGATCAAGTCCTTCACGAGAAGCTCTGGTGATGGTCAGAGACCATCTGCGTCTTCTGCCTCCCTCAATTTCCAGCGGTGACTCCAAGGGCTCCCTTTCACCTGCCCGTTTCATCGGCCTTTATCCTCAGATAATTCTTTACAGCTCCTCCGATCTGGCCAATGCTTGTTTTTATTCTGACAGTTACTCATCTGTTTTCAATTTAATCATTCTTGTTTGCAGCTTGAAAAAAAAAAAAATCCCATCAATGACCTCAGAACCTCAGTTCGTCTCCAGCAAGTCAGCCAGACTCTTGCTGTCCTCCAATTCCTGGCATCCCATGTTCCTCTCCTCGTCTGTCTAGCCAGACTAACTTGTCTGCCTGACCTAGACTTCATGTTCTGCTCTTTCTGCCTTGGCTTGGACTTTCAAACCACATCAATCTGTGGCACAGTTCAATATCATTTCTTTATTTTTCATTTTTTGATTCTCCAGGTTCTTGAAAATAAATCACCGCCCTGCCACTGGGATGGTTTCTGTCTTTTCCATGTAGCGTGGGTTAGCACAGCTCACACTGATCATCTTCCTCCTCCTCTGTTTCTGAGATACTGAGGATGTCACCGTCCCCACCGGTGGCATGACAACTTCTTTCAGTAATGAGATTTCTGATATTTTTATATAAGGCTGTTGTGTGGGTTTTTTGGGGTTTTTTTTTTGATGCTCACTGTTTTCCCCACGGTTCCACCTTGTCCTTTTCTCTAGACGACACGAGTCATTTCACTCCAAAGGGTGTTGGGATGCTATGGCGTTTCCCATGGTCAAGGATTAACTTCTTCCCGCCTGTGTTTGGCAAAAGAACTTGGCTTCAGCCTCGTGAGGGAGGAATTCTTGGCAGCCCCTGGGAGTAAACAGCATCAGCATTGAACCTGCGTCCTGGAGAACCAGGGGCTGGGTCCTGGGGGACTCTTTGACCCCATTGTCAGATGGATTTCCAGCTGTAGATAAGCTGAGAATCTCAACAGAGTGTTTTATCCAAGCAAGGTGAAAGATTCCTTTCTTAATTACAGGGTTGGAATCAGACAAATGAACAAATGAGAAGAAAAATAGGTTCTTTAAATATATCTGACATCACTGCATCTCCTCGCACTGAGGGGTTCTTGGGGCCATTGTTTAGCTCCTTCCATTCATTTGTGTTACACCCAACGGCTTCGTATTCTGAATGCACATTTCTCAGAGTAAACTGTGGACAGATGAATCCTCTGAGCAGAGTTCCCGAGGCTTCCCCCTTTTTTTTTTACTCACTGTCAGTGTGGGACTTCTTGAGTCAATTCTAGGCACATGCAAGAATGCAAAACCTTCTGAATCTATTCCGGGACCGAAATAGAGAATCTCATTCTCAGATTCCTGATTTCAACGGTAGAGGGTCAGATTCATCCAGCACTTGCCCATCCAAAGAGCATAACTTGCCCACACAAGGATCACAAGGACTGTCACCACTACAAGGTCATAGTAGGTCACAGAGAGCTTTCTCCAGGGCCATGGGTGATGGATCAGTATCAATGCTTCCCGTTGCAGTGCTCCATCTCCTCCTTCTGTTGGTTTTACTTTCCAGCCATCACCAGTGCGCCGTTCCAGGTGGTTCCCTTGGCTGGTTGGGTTTTTTTCAGTCTTGCAACTTTAATGTCACTTTTTAATTTTTTAGTGCCAGCAGCCTGGTTTCCTCTTTGAACTACCCTGAAGGCTGTCACCAGTAAAGCCAGTCTGTTAGTCTCCTGTCAAACAAAATAAATAGATTTTCTGAAGAACTCTCCCTCTGTTGACGGGACTCGTGAAAATGCACTAAGACAGGTGGGATGGAAGCTAGGAACTGTCCTTCTAGTCTTCTCTGGCTAATCCGTGCAAAATTAATAACTTCATTCCTCCTGGGGTTATGCTTTATGTTCTACTGAGGTCAAGGCAAGAGTTGAGATTTTCCAAAATGTGTTCTTCAACCACGAGACCGCTGGACTTGTCCACACCCTGGATTCGTTAATTTGGTGATGTCCCTCTGTTTTGGGATATACCTCCCAAATATCTCCCGTATATGATGGGATTGGGGTGCATGGCACCAGCACCACCCCGTTCTCTGGAAAACCCAGCCGAAGGGGACAACCCACCACGTTTCGTGTCATTCTCTGCAGATATCAATGAGTGTGAGCGGGACCCACTGCTGTGCCGAGGTGGGATCTGCATGAACACGGATGGCAGCTTTGAATGCATCTGCCCCCCTGGACACGAGCTGACTTCTGAAGGGAACACCTGCGTAGGTGAGCTGGGAGAAAGCTGGGTTACGGCACAGCCTGGTCAAGGGTCATGACACTGGAAGACTCGGATATCCTGCTGGGTGCATGAACCTTCTTCCAGTCCCATGTGTGGGTAGAACACGTTCATCCATGAAGGACTGAGGTCATGCCCAGAGTTTCATTGCATTTCTGATGTCTGTTGTTTGCTGAAGAGTGACCAACAGCGCAATGACAAATTCCATTTGGCGACAGGAGTGGGTGAGGGGTACCCAGGGGTGGGTACCAAGTGATGCTCACCACGGCATCAGCACAGCTGGCTGCTCAAACCGTTCTTCCCACCACAGACATCAACGAATGCTCCCTGAGTGACAACCTGTGTCGCAACGGACGCTGCGTCAACGTCATCGGCACCTACCAGTGCGCCTGTGATTCCGGCTTCCAGGCCACCCTGGACAGGCAAGGCTGCGTCGGTGAGTGCTCCCCTTTGCCAGCTAGACCCCGTACGCATCCAGAACCCTCCTGGATGCCTCCTTCAAATACTCAGAAGGCAAGGGGGGGACCCTCCTGGTTGAGCTATAGCCAGACTGGTGCTACTGGTAAGGGGCTGTAGTCATCCATGAAACCATCATGAGCTGCAGGTGGTTGGCAGAGAAGGCAAGAGGTGCTTTCTTCTGGCTGGGAGAGCTTTGTTTCCTCTTCAGAACCTCTCCCACCTTGTCTCTGGCACTGTGTCTGAGCAGCTGGGACACATGTCCCAGCCTGTGACCCAAGCACTACCTGACGTGTCCCTTGTCCCCCAGACATCGACGAGTGCACCATCACCAACGGCGGCTGCGACACGCACTGCTCCAACTCGGAGGGCAGCTACGAGTGCAGCTGCAGCGAAGGCTACGCGTTGATGCCAGACAAGAGATCGTGTACAGGTGAGCCGTCAGCTTGGCTCTCGTAGGTGCTGCCCCTGGGACCTCTGCATCCATAGTGCTGGCTTCAGGGTGACAGGGTCTCATTTTTGAGTCACTTCCAGGGAGGTGATGTCCCTGGACAGAGGTTTTTGCTTTGCACTGCAATGTCCAGCCCTCATCACAGGCTCTAGAGTTCTGTAACGACGTGATTTGGAGCAAAGCCCCTCCTGCGACTCCCTCCTGCTCCCCCAATACCCTTCCACTGGATCTAACTTCTTTGGCAATATCTCTTCTAGACATTGATGAATGCGAGGATAATCCAGACATCTGCGATGGTGGGCAGTGCACCAACATCCCTGGGGAGTACCGCTGCCTCTGCTTCGACGGCTTCATGGCATCCCTGGACATGAAGACCTGCATCGGTGAGGACAAGGCTGTGCCCTGGGCACGTGGAGGGAGGAAGCATCCGGAGGGTTGCCCCGGAGTCAGGTCACGGTTCTCACGGTGTTCCAAGCAAGTCGTTTTTCTCCTGCAGATGTGAACGAGTGTGATCTCAACCCCAACATCTGCCTGCATGGCGAGTGTGAAAACACCAAGGGCTCCTTCATCTGTCACTGCCAGCTGGGCTACTTCGTCAAGAAGGGAACCACGGGCTGCACAGGTGGGAACTCCCCAGACCTGGAGCTGGGGTTGCTGGGAGAGCCTCACAATCACCTCCCGCAGCCGCCATGGACAGAGCACCGTCCCTGTGCTGGGGATGCTGTGGACACGTAGGGATGTGGCTGGGTGCTGGAGCCCCTCCTGGGCAGGCAGAGATTGCCACAAGGCAGGAATTGGCCCTTTCCTAGTTTATAGCCAAGCCAGGGTCCTGCCCCTCCTTTTGTCTTTATCTCCCAGGGGGGAGCACAAATCCACTCTTCAGCTCACGGGTGGGATTCAGGCAGATCCCCAAAGCCCCTTGTTCCCATCCGCTGGGGTTCAGCCTCCCTGGAGCTGTTGGTACCCAGAGCCGTTAGCAGGACTGTCCCCTGCTGTCCCCTCCTCTCCTGGGGGAGCCGAGCTGTGGCAGCTCTGCTGTCCTTCCTCCCTGCAGACATCGACGAGTGCGAGATCGGGGCTCACAACTGCGACATGCACGCCTCCTGCATCAACGTGCCCGGGAGCTTCAAATGCAAGTGTCGCACCGGCTGGCTCGGAGATGGGCTGAAGTGCAACGGTGGGTTCCCGTCCCAGGAGAGGATGTTCATGTGTCCTCTGGGCACCTGTGAATCATAGAGTCACAATATGGTTTGGGTTGGGAGGGATCTTAAAGATGATCAAGTTCCACCCCCTGCCATGGGCAGGGACACCTCCCACCAGCCCAGGTTGCCCAAAGCCTCATCCAGCCTGGCCTTGAACCCCTCCAGGGATGGGGCATCCACAGCTTCTCTGGGCACCCTGGGCCACTGCCTCACCCCCCGCACAGGGAAAACCTTCCTCCTGATATCTCCATCTCCCCTGGCTGAAGGCTGGGCTGAGCTGGCCCCTGCGCTTAAAGTGCTCTTGAGCCCCAGGAGCCCTGCGTGAGGGTGTGGACGCGTGGGGAGATGCAGGGGTGTGACGGGGGGGCTGTGGGGGTGTTTCACTGTCAGGCTCTGCAATCCTGTCTGTACAACCATCAGTGTGGAAGTGAGGGTACGTGGTGTGGGGCGTGGGGCAGTGGTGTTGGGATGGGTGGGGACGAACGTCGTTGTCAGATTGTTGATGGGACAGCGTGGTGATGGGTTGGGGTGGGGTGCGGCGTGCACACGGGGGTACCCGGGCGTGGGAGGTGTGCGGGGACATGCTGGAGTGTGGGTGGTGTGTGTGCATGAGCGCAGGGACCTGCCGGACGGTGGGTGGTGTGTACGAGGGGTGTCAGGGTGTGGGTACGGATACGTGTGTCTGAGCTGGGGAGATGCCGAGGACGTGGATATGGGTGTGTGAAAGTGTCCCGCTGCCGTGTGGTCTGTGTCAGCACTGCCGGGGGTGTCTCATGGCCATGGAGGCTCAGAGATGTGCTGGAGCCTCACCAGTGCTCCACCTGCCTGGAGGCTGCCGTCTCGTGTCCTCGTGGGCACTACACTGCCTACAGAGGCAAAGCCCTGACAGATGTTCTCCCCGAGCAGACCTGGACGAGTGCGCGACCGAAGAGCACAAGTGCAACCTCAACGCCAACTGTGTCAACACGCCGGGCTCCTACCGCTGCGCCTGCCGAGAGGGCTTCAACGGGGACGGCTTCTCCTGCTCAGGTGAGCCCCACAGACCCCACGGGCTGCAGGAATGTCCTGATGGGACATGGAGTCACCTCCTTGCCACCACCAGCCTGGCTCAGCACCCACCTGCCCGTGCCTGGGGTCCCCTCAAGCAGCCTGCTCAGATACCTTCAGCAGAGTCCACCTCCTTCTCGGAGGGTTTTTGGGGGGGGGTCAAGGCAATGAGAAGTATTGCAGCCCCCTCCTCACAGCCTCCCAGCAGAGGGGTGGGAATTTTCTGGACCAGCTAAGGAAGGTCCCATCGTCGGGTGCCCACCCTGTCAGTCTTGTGCTCGGCTCTCTCTAGATGTGGACGAGTGTGCGGACAACGTGAACCTGTGTGAGAACGGACAGTGTCTCAACGCACCCGGGGGGTACCGCTGCGAGTGCGAGATGGGCTTCAACCCCACGGAGGACAGCAAGGCGTGCCAGGGTGAGTGCCCCGGGGTTTGGCTGCTGCTCCAGGAGATCCAGTGTCCTTCTCCATTCTGTCCTTGGTTGTAAGTGTCCAGGGCTTTGATTGCTGCTCCAGGAGATCCAGTGTCCACCTCCGTTCTGTCCTTGGTCTTTCCATTTCACTGTCACCACCTGATCCATTCCCACCTAAGCAAGACCCACCATCACCTGGTGGTGCTATCTCCTGAGGTGCAGCTCTTCCCCTTCCAGGAGCTGGTCCTCAGCCTGCAGAGAGGCTGGTAAAGCCAAGGATCCATGGGAGATGTAGACAATCAGCAAAACGAGGGCGAGGGGAGAGGGCCCACCCAGCATGCCTGGTCCTGCTCCCCAGGGGATGGTGTCCCATGGCAGCAGAACCATCCTGAGAAGGGTTCCCACCGCTGGGCTGTGGCTCTGCTTTGAGATGGGAGCAGGAGAGACCTGGCCTGGCCCAACCTCTGCCAGATCCTGAGCAGCCAGCTCTCCCTATTTTGCAGACATTGATGAATGCACCTTCCAGAACATCTGTGTCTTTGGGACCTGCCAGAACCTGCCGGGGATGTTCCGCTGCGCCTGTGATGATGGCTACGAACTGGACAGGAGTGGAGGCAACTGCACAGGTACAGGACTTTCCCAGGGCTGTTGGATGAGGAAGAATTGCTGCTCTGTGGTCTGCTGGTGTGAGCTTCTCCCAGCCGTGCCAGGGAGCGGCACAAGCAGCCAAGAGCCAGTGAAGCATCCCTGGGGGATGTCGTGATGGGTCTTTGCTCTTGGCACGGCCTCGATGCTGCAGCAGATAGGAGGGAAAGCTCAGTGTGCCCCTGCTCCTTTCTTCTGACTCTGGGCAAGGTGGTGTGAGGTGGGACAAGACAAGGTCCTACCATCCTGTGAAGAGCCTTAGAAACTCTGTGGGGTTACACCCTGAACACGCAGGACAGAGCTTAGGGCTGGGGCTGTGATTTCTGGGGCAGTCTTCATCTTTTTTTATTTCAGTCTTCATCTCTCCATCCTTTCAGACATCAACGAGTGTGCAGACCCTGTGAACTGTATCAATGGCCTCTGTGTCAACACACCCGGCAGCTACCTGTGCAACTGTCCGCAGGACTTCGAGCTGAACCCCACCGGCGTGGGCTGCGTGGGTGAGTGGGGACCTGTGTCGAGCACGCCTTCCCTCCAAGACCTTGGTGGTCCTTCTTGGTGGTCCCACATAGCTGGAACTGGCCACTACCAGAACCTGGGGTGGCTGACCATGATCTGCCCTGCCTCTCCACGGTGGGCTTAACCCTAGAAGAGCACCTACCTCCTGTTACACCTGGCCCTCCTTGTGTCACCAGTGTGGGTGCTCTCCTGGTTGAAGTGATGGAAGTCCTGGGCAGCTCTGGAGCTCTTCATAGAATCACAGAACGGTTTGGGTTGGGAGGGACCTTAAAGCCCCCCCAGTGCCACCCCCTGCCATGGGCAGGGACACCTCCCACTAGCCCAGGTTGCCCAAAGCCTCATCCAGCCTGGCCTTGAACCCCTCCAGGGATGGGGCATCCACAGCTTCTCTGGGCGCTGGGATGGGATGGGGACCTCGTCCCTCTCCCCACTTCTTGAGGCACTAGTGCCCTGCATTCCTCCTCTGCACACAAGTCTTTATCGGAGGTTTCGCTCACCTGCTGCTGTCTTTGTGCAGATACGCGTGTTGGGAACTGCTTCCTGGACACCCAGGACCGAGGAGACGGGGGGATCTCCTGCAGCGCAGAGATTGGAGTTGGGGTCACTCGGGCATCCTGCTGCTGCTCGCTGGGCCGTGCGTGGGGCAACCCCTGCGAGCTTTGTCCTCCAGCCAACACGAGTGAGTTGGGAAAACGTCTGGGGTGAGCTGGGACACGGGGTGGATGGGCAGCATGGAGCAAAGAGATGGCGCTGCTTCCCTCTCAACTCGGGCTGGGGGTTCTGGCTCCCGGACGTGCCATCGTCACGATGAGCAAAGAGAAGAAGGCAACCCCAGTGTGGGGCTAGGTGAGAGGACCAGGGCAGGGGAGAGGTGGAGTGGGGTGGGGAGACTGGGCTGGCTGTGCCTGGGGGGGTCTGGGTTGGGACCCTTCGTTCCTAGTCCCACTGGTAGGGTGGCAGGCAGAGATAGGGCGGCTGAGTTGGCTCAGCGTGCGATGGGAGTTGGGCTGCTCCATCTGGACGCCATCATCATCCTCATGGCCTGTTCCTCCTGGTTTCCTCCTGGTTCTCCTGACCCTTCCTGCCTCGGGAGCCCCCACAGCTCAGGATTCCTCTGACTGATGTTTTTCCACAGCCGAGTACAAGACCTTGTGCCCTGGAGGAGAAGGTTTCCGACCCAACCCCATCACTGTCATCCTGGAGGGTAAGCCCACCCGCCCCCACACCCCTTCCCCAGGGGAGCCCATGGTCCGTCCTGGGGCTGGGCTGCTCAGGTCCCCTCAAAATGACAAAAATAAAGCGTGTCCCCTCCTCAGCTGTGCTCCGGGCACCCGGACGAGCTGTTTGGGCACCACCAAGGGCTGGAGGTGGTGGGACCGACCCGCCAAGGGTCCCAGGGTGAAGGCAGCGCCTGGGCTGGGGTGGTGGGCGCTGACCACCCCCCGGCTGCTCTCCCTCCTCAGATATCGACGAGTGCCAGGAGCTGCCGGGCCTCTGCCAGGGTGGGAACTGCGTGAACACTTTTGGGAGCTTCCAGTGCGAGTGTCCCCTAGGCTACTACCTCAACGAGGACACGCGCATCTGCGAAGGTGACCGCCCCGGGGCGCCCGGGCTCGTCTGTGTGCCTGGCGTGGATGGGGATGTGCGTGTGTGTGTCTGTGCCGGGGCTCTCATTTACGCCCTAGGAGCTGCTGGCAGAATCCTTTCCCCTTTCCCTTCCAGACTTCTCCATCCTCATCCCAAACCCTGTCCCCTTCCCCAGTGCCACGCTGGTCTGGTCCCTGTGCCCATCCTTGTGCCCAGCCTCCCCCCAACCCCACGTCAAGCCCTTCTCTACCCAGTGCTTTGACCTCCAGTTTTTTGGGGTTTGTTTTTTTTTTTTGGCAGATATCGATGAGTGCTCTGCCCACATTGGGATCTGTGGCCCCGGGACCTGCTACAACACCCTCGGCAACTACACCTGCGTGTGCCCCCCCGAGTACATGCAAGTCAACGGAGGAAATAACTGCATGGGTACGGTCTGAGTCCGCAGGAAGGGTTCTGCCTGTCCCCATCCTGTCCCCTGCCTGTCCCCGGGTCGTGCTGTGGGCAGCACAGTGTGGGAACGCGGTTGAGTGGATGGAGCAGGGGCTGGGACTCGGGGTGCCTGGGTTCACCAGTGTCCCACCGCATCCCTGCGCTGTGCCGGAGGGGCTGGCGGTCCCCCTGCCAGTGGTGACAGGGACAGCGGTGGCACAGGGTGGTGAGACACCCACCAGGGCATCGCCACCGCCTGCCATGGGGCAGGACCCGGCGCTCTCACCCGAGCAGGGCTTCACCCCGTCGCTACAGTCACTGCGCGTGTCCCCTGCAGTCCCTGAGCACCAGGAGGGGACAGGGTGGCACGTCCCCAGCGATGAGTGCCCTGGGGCTGGCACGAGCCGCTGTCCGCGCTGCTTTTGCAGACATGAGGAAGAGCGTGTGCTATCGCAACTACAACGACACGTGCGAGAACGAGCTCTCCTTCAACATGACCAAGAAGATGTGCTGCTGCTCCTACAACATCGGCAAAGCCTGGAACAAGCCGTGCGAGCCCTGCCCCACGCCGGCCAGCCGTAAGCCAACCTTTCCGGGAAGAGCATCTTCATCCCGTGGCTTCCCACTCGTTTTTCTGGCGATTCCGTGCCTTTTGGGGCACAGGCACTAAGAAAACAGAGGGGGAGAAGGGAGAGCATCGTGTGTGCATGTGGGTGAGGGCGGTGGGGACATACGTTGCACGAGAAGCCCTTCACCTGGTGCCGTACGTGTTCTTGGTGTTCCCCGTGTGCCAACCCCTGCGACTCCTGGCCAAGGTCCCCTCCTGCCTGTGGGACCCCCCCCGTCTCCGCTCACTCCTTGTCCCTCACCGCGCCCCGCTCTGCCCAACGTGGCCGTGACCTGGGTGTTCCCCTTCCAGCCGAGTACCAGATCCTGTGTGGGAACCAGGCCCCCGGGTTTATCATCGACATCCACACGGGAAAGCCCATCGGTGAGTAGAGCCCCCGCGCTCGGCGGAGCCAGGTCCGCTCCTCCCCACGGTGCTCGGGAGCTTGTTCCTTTCCCCTCCTTTAGTAAATTAAACCCTGAGTAGAGGAGAGACAAGGAGAAGAGGTGGCTTGGCAGCTGGTCCAGCCTTCAAACCCATGTCCCCACATTGGCAGTTGTGCCTCGGTTTCTGTCCCATCTGGAGACACAGGTGGCCAGTCACCACGACCGGTGGCCAGTGACCACGACCAGTGGCCAGGTGGATCCACACCCGTGATAGCCCACGCTGCCGGCAACATCTGTCTGCAGATGTTTTGCGGTCTTGAAAGATGGACTTGCTGGTAGTTTGCGAGACAGAGTTAATCACTATCATAGAATCACAGGATGGTTTGGGTTGGGAGGGACCTTAAAGCCCATCCAGTCCCACCCCCTAGCCCAGGTTGCCTCCCACTCGCCCAGGTTGCCCCCCACTCGCCCAGGTTGCCCCCCACTCGCCCAGGTTGCCCAAAGCTTCACCCAGTCTTTTTAGACTGAGCCAGGGCAGCAGCCTCCCCGCTCTGGGGGATGCTTTCCTCCCTGCTGCCTTCCCGGGACGCTGAGGGATGTCGTCTGTGCGCAGATATCGACGAGTGCAGCGAGATCCCCGCCATCTGCACCAACGGCGTCTGCATCAACCAGATCGGCAGCTTCAGGTGCGAGTGTCCCATCGGGTTCAGCTACAACAACATCCTGCTCATCTGCGAAGGTAACGGGGCAGCCAGGGGTACCCAGGAGTGGGGGGGGGTCCTCAGCGTGGCACGAGCATCTCCCCACCTCGTGGGGCACCAGGGTGAGGGCTGGCAGCAGATACAGAGTCCACACGCTCTCAGCCTTCTTGAAATCTTCATTTTCCAAATCAGTGGTTTGACAAAAATCGCTGATTTTCATGCGTGTTCTTGGCTGGTTTTTCCCTTCCTCTTTTTTTGGGGCTTTTTAAGAAAAAAATTTGCAGATGCGAGTGTTTCGAAGTTTGGAGTTGTTACTAAAATTCCAATTATTTTCTTGCAAAGCAATAGAAAAAGGTTGAAAACTGACCCCGAACGGAGCAAACCAAAGGTTAAAATCCAGTTGACTCCCCTGCGCCGCTCCAGCCCTCCCAGGATGCGGTGCCCAGTGCAGTCGGGTTCCCATTTCTCTCCTCCCGCAGACATCGACGAGTGCAGCAGCGGGGAGAACCTCTGCCAGCGCAACGCCGACTGCATCAACATCCCGGGCAGTTACCGCTGCGAGTGCTCGACCGGGTACAAGCTGTCGCCCAGCGGAGCCTGCGTGGGTAAGACTCTGCTGCCTACCGCAGAGACGCGCGTGTGGGGCGCTGACACCCTTGCCTGGGCTCCTCCGATGGGTTTGTTTGGACCCAAGGGAGGACAGGATGAAGGACGTGTCGGTCCCGTTCCTGGTCTTTTGTCGAGCCCAGGGACTATGGGGCTGTGCTGTGGTTGTCATAGGATCCCAGGAGGGTTTGGGTGCAAAGGGACCTTAAAGAACATCCAGTGCCACCCCCTGCCATGGCCATGGGCAGGGACACCTCCCACTAGCCCAGGTTGCCCAAAGCCTCATCCAGCCTGGCCTTGAACCCCTCCAGGGATGGGGCATCCACAGCTTCTCTGGGCACCCTGGGCCACTGGTCACCCCCGCACGGTAACGGCATCCCTGTGGGTTTTGGGCTCCTGAGGGATGAGGAAAGGTCACTGGCAGCTCAGGCCATTTTCTTCAATGAAATTTATTATTTTTTTTTAGAGATGGTAGTACATAAATCTTGTTCTCTGTGAAGCCACATCTCCGAAAACGGAGACCCCGCTCTGCTGTGCTGCTGTGCACAGACACAGCTTCCCACGGGCACGCAGGGCTCTGCAGAAATCCAGCGCCTCGGTTCATCCCATTTGCTCCATCCCTTCGGCTCACTAATTCCCTTTCTTTTTTTTAGGTCGCAACGAATGCCAGGAGATCCCCAACGTCTGCAGCCATGGGGACTGCGTGGACACCGAGGGCAGTTACGTCTGCATCTGCCACAACGGCTTCAAGGCCACGGGGGAACAGACCATGTGCATGGGTCAGTGTCACTGCCACAGCCCGGCTGGGGGTCGGATGGCGGGATGGACTGGAGCTCCCTCCACTGGGTAGTGCTGAGGACAGCCGAGGGCCACCGCGTCCTCTCCATCCCAGGATCATAGAGTCCCAGGATGGTTTGGGTTGGGAGGGACCATAAAGCCCACCCCTGGCCATGGGCAGGGACACCTCCCACTAGCCCAGGTTGCCCAAAGCCTCATCCAGCCTGGCCTTGAACCCCTCCAGGGATGGGGCATCCACAGCTTCTCTGGGCACCCTGGGCCACTGCCTCACCCCCCGCACAGGAAAACATTTCTTCCTCACATTTCATCTCCATCTCCCCTCTTCCAGTTTAAATCCATTACCCCTCATCCTGTCCCTGCACCCCCCTGTAAAAAGTCCCCGCAAGGGACAGCCCGGGGGTGTTGTGCCGCTGCCCGGCCCCTGTCTGCACCCCCAGGACAGTGGTTCACCGAGCCCCCGAGTCAGCCGGGACCTTCCCTCTGCAGATATCGACGAGTGCGACCGGCAGCCCTGCGGGAACGGGACCTGCAAGAACACGGTGGGCTCCTACAACTGCCTCTGCTTCCCTGGCTTCGAGCTGACGCACAACAATGACTGCATGGGTGAGTGGCGTGAAATTCTCATCCCGGGGCAACGTGGGGTGTCACCCACCCGGTGGTGTGCGGGGGCCAGCTCCGGGGGTCACCTGGCAGAGGCCGTAGGGTGGATGTATGTATTTATATATAGGGGTGTGGGGCTGGTTTGGGCGGCACCACACCGACACTCACACGCTGTGCATCTCTCCTCCCGCTGTGCTTCTCGTTTCCCTCCCGCAGACATTGATGAGTGTTCATCCCTGGTGGGGCAGGTGTGTCGGAATGGCCAGTGCATCAACAGCATCGGCTCCTTCCAGTGCCTGTGCCAGGAGGGGTATGACCGGACCCCTGACGGGAAGAACTGTGTCGGTGAGTGTCCGGGCACTGTGCAGTGCTGTGAGACCCGGTCCCCAGGCTGGTCTCCCAAAAATTCATTCCCATTAAAGGCAACTGGGCAGTGGACTCTCCAGCACTGCTGCCAAGAGCCTGGTGATTTGACCATGGAAAGCTGGACTGGGTCCCACTGTGCCCCCATCTCCCTTCCAGCGATGGACAGTCAAGCGAGTCGCTTTCCATGCGCTGGGACCTGCAGGCAGTGGGGAGAAGTGTCCTGCCCATGTCCCTAAGGCAGGCAGAGCTGTGCCAGGGATGCTCTGGGACCCACCCTGCAGGCAGGGCTATGGGGCAGGCAGGGCAGTGGGGCAGGCAGGGCTATGGGGCACAGGGCAGTGGGGCAGGCAGGGCTGTGGGACAGGCAGGCACCTTGTACCCTGAGTACTGCCATCCACCACGCTGCCTCCTGTAGCACCAGGTCCTGCAGGTCTGAATCCCAGGATGCACAAGGTAGAGCATCCTGGAAAATGTCTTTTCTGCTTCTTTTTTTATCTTTTGGGCAGAGCAGGGTGCAGCTGCGGGCAGGGGCTGGGTACAGCGGGATACCCGGTACCCAAACCCTCTGAGCTGAGCACTGACACCATCACTGGTTATTTCTCCTCCTTTGCAGACATCAACGAGTGCGTGAGCCTGCCTGGGACCTGCTCTCCAGGCACCTGCCAGAACCTGGAGGGTTCCTTCCGCTGTATCTGTCCCCCCGGGTACGAGGTGCAGAACGACAACTGCATCGGTAATGTTGGCTCTCTGCCCCCTCCATTTCCAGCCCAGCATGGGGGCACCTTGGACCATTTCCACAACAACCCTATTCCTCCCGAGCGGGCTAGGACATGCATCACCCCCCCAAATATCTTGCTGAAAGCAAGGAAGGCAAAGCCTGCTCCCGTGGCGGAGGAGGCTCCGTGGTTTTGCTGTGCCCTGGCCTCTGCGTCGTCCCATTTGCCCCGAGGGCAGGTTCAGGGTTAGGGGTGGGGTGACATCAGAGCTCCCCAGCCATCCCAGTCTGAAAAGAAAAAGGAATGGGCTTTGGCTGCTCTGTAATATGTCCCTGGTGCTCCCAGATATCAACGAGTGCGAAGAGGAGCCCAACATCTGCCTCTTCGGGACGTGCACCAATACCCCCGGCAGCTTCCAGTGTGTCTGTCCTCCAGGCTTCGTGCTGTCCGACAACGGCCGCCGGTGCTTCGGTGAGTGCAGCTCATCACGGTGGGGAGGAGGGGAGCATCCCCACCCGGGATGTCCGCAATGCCCTGTGCGTCTCCCCATCCTCCCACAGATACTCGCCAGAGCTTCTGCTTCACTCGCTTTGACAACGGCAAGTGCTCCGTCCCCAAGGCCTTCAACACCACCAAGGCTCGGTGCTGCTGCAGCAAGATGCCGGGAGAAGGATGGGGAGACCCCTGCGAGCTGTGCCCGCAGGAGGGAAATGGTGGGTGTGCTGGGACCCAGCTCCATGGGAGAGGTGGTTCCACCATGGACAGAGCGCGGGGGGCGGGCAAGACAACTGCCAATGCCAACCATCCCTTACTGGGCTCCAGTATTCCTTGGGTCTCCAGCAACCAGTCAGGCTCTTGGGGAATGGGTTGCTTATTTCTGCTTTGGATCTGCTCTCCGTTCTCTGCGGGGCTTTAGATGAGGCTTCTTGGCGCATCCAGATCCAAGGCGAGTGCAGGGGTTTTCCACCCAGCTGGGGTTTGGTGGCCTCCCATGGGCGGTGAGCTGGCAAGCTCTTGGTCCTGCTCTAGAAGCCTCCAAAGCACATTTCAGCTCCTGGCAGTGGAAACACTTGTGAGCATATCTCATTTTTCTGCTTGCTTTCTTCCAGTTGCCTTCCAGGAGCTGTGTCCGTATGGCCACGGAGCCATCCCAGGTCCAGGGGACACCCGGGAAGGTAAGGTCTGATCTGGAGATGGGGAAACGTGTCCCGTGGGGGAGTAGGATGTTTGCCTGGAAGCAACCAAACGTGGGCTGTCTGGAGCGTAGGGCTGAATCCCAGTGGCAGGAGGGGAGGGGGGGGTAGGACTGGGTTCCCTCCCAAGCCCGTGTTCAGCCCCCAGCTCCGGAGAAGGATGGCAGGGTCACTCTGGAGAGGACAGGGATGTTTCTGGCTTCATGCTCACATGAGGTTTCCTTGCCTTGGTTTCCCTTCTAGACGTTAACGAATGCTCGGAGAACCTGGGGGTCTGCATAAACGGAGCGTGCATCAACACCGACGGGTCCTTCCGCTGCGAGTGCCCCTTCGGGTACAACCTGGACTACACCGGGGTCAACTGCGTGGGTAAGGGTCTGCGTGGGACAGCCTGCTCCCGCTTGCTTCTCCCCTGCCCCTCCGCTCTTACCCCTGGCTCCTGGGCTTGTTTGAACGCTCTGGCTGCAAGAATTGACCACCCCGCACCTTTCTGATCTAACTCACCCACCTGGTGCGGTCCCGGCTCCCTCCAGATACCGACGAGTGCTCCATCGGCAACCCCTGCGGGAACGGCACCTGCACCAACGTGGTGGGAGGCTTCGAGTGCGCCTGCGACGAGGGCTTCGAGCCGGGTCCCATGATGACGTGTGAAGGTAACACTGCCGTGGGGCGACCCTTTCAGCCCCATCACATACTGGGCCACGGGTGTGACCCCCCTGGGTGAGGAGCAGTCAGGTCAGCCTCCAATGGACAGTGCAGAAAAACCGGCCAGGGCTCATCTCCACGTGTGTCCATCAGCCCGGTCACCCTCAGCTTCCTCTGAGGCTGGAGCCCAGGAGGAGGTCTGGGGACCTGCCTAAATGCAGGACCTGCCTCCCCACGGAGCCAGGACCCTGTCCCCATCAAAGCTGCTGAGACACCAGGTGTCTGTCCCTCTGCACCTGGAGACCATGAGAGGAAGCCTTGGTGGAGTGAAGTTCTCATGAGATGAATGCACGGCGAGGGGGGGAGTCTGTCCTGGGAGGATCCACCACCAGCTGATCTCGCTGGGAGCAGAGCCAAGCTGTCCCCTCTCTCCTCCCTCCCAGACATCAACGAGTGCGCACTGAACCCCCTGCTCTGCGCCTTCCGCTGCATCAACACCTTCGGCTCCTACGAGTGCACCTGCCCGTCCGGATACGCCCTCCGAGAGGACAGAAGAATGTGCAGAGGTAAAATCCCCTCCTGCGTCCATCGGGGCTGCTCCCACACCCCCCTTCCCCAGGCCCCTACCCTTAGCCGGTCTCTGGTGCTGTGCAGAGAAGGTAGAACTTAGGAGCTGGCATCTCTGGGCTTGTGCTCGCCATCACCTGCCCGGTGTCCGTGCGGTGTGACAGCCAGCCTGGCCCGAGGGATTGTCAGGGCAGCACAGATGTCAGCAGTCCTTTCCCAGTTGCCCCCTGGTGCTGCAGAGCTGGCAGGTGGAACACGCTCTCAGGAGGTTCTCGGTTGCAGATCTGGATGAGTGCGCGGAGGGACTGCACGACTGCGAGTCTCGAGGGATGCTGTGCAAGAACCTCATCGGCACCTTCATGTGCATCTGCCCGCCGGGAATGCAGCGCAGGCCCGATGGAGAGGGCTGCACAGGTACCCAGGACCGGCCTTAAGGGGTTCCCAGTGGGGCTGGAGACCATGATCTTCTAGGCATTGTCCATGTAGCGTCCGTCTGTCAAACAGCGCCTCCCTGGAGCTTCCCATGTGTCAGAACTTCCCGTATGTCCTACTAGATGCCTACAAACACAAAACCTCTGCTCATAGAGTAGAATAGAATAGAATCATTAAGGTTGGCAAAGACCTCAAGGATCATCAAGTCCAACCGGCAACCCAACACCACCCAACCCACTAACCCATGTCCCCAAGCACCACGTCTGTTTCTTGACCTCCAGGGTTGGTGACTCCACCATTGCCCTGGGCAGCCTGTTCCGATGCTTGATCACTCTTTCAGTGAAGAAATTTTTTCTAAACTCCAGCCTAAACCTCCCCTGGTGCAACATGGGGCCGTTTCCTCTTGTCCCATCACTTGGTAATTTAGAGAAGAGCCCAGCACCCACCTCACTGCACCCTCCTCTCCGGTAGTCATCTCTGGAGCCATGGGTCTTCCCAGTTCCAGCACAGAATGACACAGCATCGTGCCACGTGTCCTTTCTGCTGAGTCTTTCTATGCCTGTGTCAAGTTGTTTTTGCCCTGAGCTGCTTTTGGAAGGGCCAGCCCTGGCCAGCCCGGATTTGCACACTCTTGGGCACAGCAGAGACGCAGAGTGAGCCCAGCTCTGCTCCTAGACCAGCAGCTTGGCCACTGGTCTAGGACTGGTAACGTGACGACTCATGGAAAGCTGGAATTTGTCCTATGCCTCAACGCAGCTCTTTGTGGTTCCTTCCCAGATGAGAACGAGTGTCGCACCAAGCCCGGGATCTGCCCCAACGGCCGCTGCGTCAACACGGTGGGAAGTTACCGCTGCGACTGCAATGAAGGTTTTGAAGTCAGCCCCTCGGGCACGGAGTGTATTGGTAATTACCCGCTCCTGGGGGGTCTTGAGCATCCTCTCTTCAGTAGCAGATGGTGCTTGTCGGGTATTTTTAGGGTTTCTGGGCAGAAAGGTTGTTGGGGCACCACCTTTAGCATTATCCAAACCACGCTTCCCTCCACGCTGGAATGGGCACAGGCTGGACCGGCTGCTCGTTTGTCCCTGACTCAGATCCTGAACGTGCATCCCCGCTTTCTCTGCCCAGACACCCGCCAAGGCTTCTGCTTCACCGAAGTCCTACAAACCATGTGCCAGATGTCCTCCACCAACCGCAACCTGGTCACCAAGTCTGAGTGCTGCTGCAACAGCGGGCGCAGCTGGGGCCCCCAGTGCGAGCTCTGCCCCCTCCCTGGAACCGCCCAGTACAAGAAGATGTGTCCTCATGGGCCGGGGTATTCCACTGATGGGAGAGGTGAGCTGGGGCCCAAATCACCTTCAGGGCAGGGGGGGAAAGCAGAGATGTGGGTGTTCCCCTGGGAACTGGCTGGGACAGACCTGCACAGTGCCTGGAGCAGACAAGAAGCCTCTGTGATGTTATCTTGCGACCCCCTGAATGCTGTCTCAGCTGCCTGGGGGAGTCTGAGCTGCCCTGGCACTGGGGCATGGGGACAGAGGTGGCATTGGCACTAATGGGTCCTTCCCTCCCCCCCGCAGACATCGACGAGTGCAAGGTGCTGCCCAACCTCTGCAGGAACGGGCAGTGCATCAACAGCATCGGCTCCTTCCGCTGCCACTGCCGCCTGGGCTACACCGCGGACATCACCGGCACAGCCTGCGTGGGTGAGTTGGGAGGGGGAAAGCATGGCTCTGGACAGCCCGTGGCCTTGGCAGACTTCGCAGAATCCCAGGATGGTTTGGGTGGGCAGGGACCTTAAAGCCCCCCCAGTGCCACCCCCTGCCATGGGCAGGGACACCTCCCACTAGCCCAGGTTGCCCAAAGCCTCATCCAGCCTGGCCTTGAACCCCTCCAGGGATGGGGCATCCACAGCTTCTCTGGGCACCCTGGGCCACTGCCTCACCCCCCACACAGGAAAACATTTCTTCCTCACATCTCATCTCCATCTCCCCTCTTGCAGCTTCAAACCCTTCCCCCTCGGCCTGTCCCTGCACCCCCTGATCCAGAGCCCCCCCAGCTCTCCTGGAGCCCCCTTCCAGCACTGGGACTGATGTTCCCAGTACTCAAGAGGAGCATCCACCTGTCTCTTCAGCTAGGAAGGGGCTGAGAAAGATGTCACTGGGATCCCACCAGGTCCCAGAGCATCCCACATCTGAGCGGGGACGTGATCCAGCTCTCGTCCTGCAGGAGATCTCCTAGCTCTGTTGTGCTGGCTCAGACGGAGGTGCTCCTGCAAAGCCCTGATCTCTGCTCCCCTGCTTCCTGCAGGGTAGAAAGATGCGTTTCTCCGGGGCAGGCAGTGCCAGGATCCGTAGGGCCATCTGACCCCTGTGTGATGTGGGGCCATGAAACCCGGGGTCACCTTGTGTTCGGGAGCCCCTTGGTCAGCTGAATGGTCTGAGGGGTGGTGGGGACCTGGTCCAGCCACATCACCCGCAAATGCTGATGTGTCGTGTCTCTTGAGTCTAGATTTGGATGAGTGTAACCAGTCCCCGAAGCCGTGTAACTTCATCTGCAAGAACACAGAAGGCAGCTACCAGTGCTCCTGCCCCCGAGGGTACATCCTGCAGGAAGATGGGAAGATCTGCAAAGGTATTCACCGGGGAGAAGGCAGCAGGGGGGATGGCAAGAGCTGGTTCCCGGGGGCAGAGCACTCGGGTCCTGTTTGGCCACAGAACAAGGCTGGACGTGGAAAATTTGCTGTGCTGGACCCTCTTGGATCAATGCATTAGGGTTTCATCCTTCCACAGACACTCTAGACCTGTCCCATCAGGACACACATCCTGAGCTCTGCTGAGCTCCAGGAGCCTTGAACCTGGATGTCTATGTGCGAGCTGCGCGTGTCGGGGTCGCTGTCGGGCTCCTCCTGGGCTTTGCCCTCCTCTCCCCGTCCTGCCGTGGGTGGCTTAGGGACCTGGGAGAGTCTGGGGTTTGTGGATTGCAGAGAGAAAAATCTCTGCACCTTCCAGATGGGTCTGTGTGTATATACATGCCAAATATACAATATGATCAGCCGCTGAGGTGGGGAGAGGCTCCCTGGACTTGTTAGAATTATATGTAAGAGGATGACACGTAAGAATTACATGATATTATAAATGGAAGAATTCTGTGTTTGCTGCTCCTGAGGTGGGTCCGGGTCAGGTCCTGTTCTGCCCAGGACCCCTGTGCATCACCCTGTGCATACGCCGGTGTCACAGGCCACAGAGATATCTCAATAAGATAAATTGAGACACGTGCTTCTGCTTGTTGCTTTAGACCTGGACGAGTGTTCCACCAAGCAGCACAACTGCCAGTTCCTCTGCGTGAACATCATCGGGGGCTTCAACTGCAAATGCCCCCCGGGCTTCACCCAGCACCACTCCTCCTGCATCGGTGAGTAGAGGCGGTCGCTGCTCCGCTCCCCGGCACCAGCGAGGTCCCCGGGGGTTGGCTTTGACCCCAGGAGAGTCTTTCCATCCCCAGAGCTCTGGCTCTAGAGCACGGCCCCTCTCCAGTTGGACGGGGGTTGTGCATCCGACTGGGCTGAGCTCCACGGTGCAAGGCAGCAATGTGGCCGCGTCCCTGGGGATGGACTGACAAACAGCCGTGGGTGTTTTGCAGATAATAACGAGTGCACGGCTCAGCCCTCCCTGTGCGGAGCCAAAGGACAGTGTCTGAACACGCCGGGCAGCTACAACTGCGAGTGCCAGAAAGGATTCTCCCTGGACAGCTCTGGGGTCAACTGTGAAGGTGGGTCCGTGTCCTGGGGCTTTGACAGGCGCATGGTCCATGGGGAAGGGTTTCGAGCTCACTCACAGCCTCTAAGGCAGCTCAGTCCGACCAAGAAGGGACTGATCCTTACCGGGGGGCACCAGAAGCCCCCATGGGCAGCCCCGGTGGTGCTCAGTGCCTGACCTGCCTGCAGGAGGACTGGCTCTGGGACAGGGAGATGAAGGTCTCAGTGCTGCAACCGTAGCAGCCAAGGTTGGGAAAGGAATGGTCCTGGATCTCCTCAGGGGACATCTCACGGTGGCCAAACCCATGTGCTGTGCTCAAGAAAAGCCTGCGTTCAGTGTGGGCAACCTGGAGCAGAGCAGATCTGGTAATGGTCCAGGCCAGCCCTTAAATCAAAAAACAGCCAAGGAGGGACGCAAGGGGATGTAGGCGGGCGTTGGGGCTGAGGGTGTTACTCAATCCCAAGCTGCAGAGACATAATCAGGCAGAAGAATCGCCCACCCACATGAGCACCCCCAAGGATGCTGGCTGCCAGGCACAAGCCATGTGCACGTGGTCCCTGCGCGCCCACCACTGCCCAGGGAGATGGTGTCTCACCACCCTCTGTGTTCCATTGCTGCAGATGTGGACGAGTGCGATGGGAACCATCGGTGCCAGCACGGCTGCCAGAACGTGCTTGGAGGCTACCGCTGCGGCTGTCCCCAGGGCTACGTGCAGCACTACCAGTGGAACCAGTGTGTGGGTGAGTGTGGGATGGGGGCTCCTGGATCCCGAAGCTGTGGGATGGGGAAGAGAGGACAGCGAAGCCCCAGGTCATAGAATCCCAGGATGGTTTGGGTGGGAAGGGACCTTAAAGCCCATCCAGTCCCACCCCCTGCCATGGGCAGGGACACCTCCCACTAGCCCAGGTTGCCCAAAGCCTCACCCAGCCTGGCCTTGAACCCCTCCAGGGATGGGGCATCCACAGTTTCTCTGGGTCCCTCTCCAGCCACCCCTGGCCATCTCTGACCCCGAATTCTGGGTTCATCTCTGCTAACCCAGCACTGATCTTCCTGCCCTGCCCCAGGGACGATGACCATGCCCTGCCCCAGGTTCCCTCTGCAATAGGAGTGATGAGCTCCCAGTGCTCCAGCAGCTCCATCCATTGCAGGAGGATTAAAAAAAATGAACTTCAGGGACCTGCATGGGATGAGGGTCTCCCAGGGCAGGCAGGAGAAGGGAGCCCACTGCCAGCTCAGCGATGAAACTCCCTTCCACGGAGTTTCTGACCAGTTCTGCTGTCTTTGGGTGCAGATGAGAACGAGTGCTCCAGCCCCACTGCCTGCGGCTCCGCCTCCTGCTACAACACCCTGGGGAGTTTCAAGTGCGTCTGTCCGTCCGGCTTCGATTTTGACCAAGCCTTTGGTGGGTGCCAGGACGTGGACGAATGCTCGGCAGGCGGCAGCCCCTGCAGCTACGGCTGCTCCAACACCGACGGAGGCTATCTCTGCGGCTGTCCTGGAGGCTACTTCCGAGCAGGACAAGGGTAAGGGAGCCACCAGGTAGTCCCCACCTGGACGTCCCTGGGGGATGTTGCAGGCTGTCAAGTGCACGGTGCCCCCAGACATGGTTCATCATACAAACACAGGATGGTTTGGGTGGGAGGGGACCTTAAAGCCCACCCAGTGCCACCCCCTGGCCATGGCAGGGACACCTCCCACTAGCCCAGGTTGCCCAAAGCCTCCTCCAGCCTGGCCTTGAACCCCTCCAGGGATGGGGCATCCACAGCTTCTCTGGGCACCCTGGGCTACTGCCCCACCACCCTCACAGTGAAAAATTTCTTCCTAATAAATGGAATTTACTTGTGTAGACCCATGGCAGGGACATCTTCCACCCTTCTGCCCTCTGCCACCAATACAATCTGAAGGAGCCCCAGGAGCCAAGAAGCTCCCATTCCCCCATCTTCTCCATGTCAGGCTGTTCCTCACCCGTCACAAGATTCCCATGCCAAGGGGCATCTCCTCTTCCATTGCCTTGATCGTATGGTTGGTGCAGCTGCTCTGCAGATCCATCTAGTCCAGGACTCAGACAGATTAAACCTAGTGGCCTCATCTAAACAAGATGTGACCTGGCATCTCTCAGGCCTGGTTACAAGCCACGTCCTACACCCAGGCGTGACCCTCCATGTGGTCCTGGGTGCCACACGGAGGACCTGTGGGGCAATGGTAAGATTTCCTTCTTGAAGCACGAATCTGAGATGGGTGTCTCTGCTTTTCCTCCCCCCAGACACTGTATTTCTGGCTTGGGTTTTGGGAAAGGTTCCTACCTTCCTGCCCCCCAAGAAGAGGATGAAGACAACCTGCTCTCCCCCGAAACCTGCTACGAGTGCAAGATAAACGGCTACCCCAAGAGGGGCCGGCAGCGACGCAGCGTCAACGGCACGGAGAAGCACCAGGTAAGAGATCCGTGGTGCCCTGGATGGGGTGGAGCAGGACAGGAGCTGGGTCACTTGGGGGAGAGCTTGGTGTCTGTAAGTAACACGCCTGGTTCCTTTGGAAGGATCACACTGTGAACTTGGCCAGCATGGATGTGGATGCTCCTCTGTCCATGACGCTGAACCTCTCCGACCTGGCTCACAAGGAGCACATCCTGGAGCTCCTGCCGGCCGTGGAGCCCCTGGAGAACCGCGTGCGGTACCTCATCTCCCACGGCAACGAGGATGGCTACTTCCGCATCCACCAAAAAGAGGGGCTCAGCTACCTCCACCTCGGCCGCAAGAAAATCATACCTGGCACCTACCTGCTGGAAATCGTGAGCGTGCCGCTGTACCGCAAGAGGGAACTGCAGAAACTGGAGGCCAAGAACCACCTCAACTACTTAGCAGGGGAGCTGGGCCAAGCACTGAGGATGAAGCTCCAGCTCCAACTCTACTAACATCCCACGAGATCCACCCACCCAACCGACAGTCCAGTCCTTCGCCTCGCCATCCACACCTGGAAACATCTGCCTCTTCTCTCGCCGCACCCCCCTGCCACCGCCTCCCCCTCTCTGTGCCGTACAGCTGATAGGAAATGTCCCCTCCGGGCTCAGCACCCACCGTGGCCACGCAGGGATATTCCGCTTCACGGGGTGCTGGAGTCAAAACCAAGCCACACCGCGAAAGAACTCGTGAAAGCTTTGCCAAAGGTTTGAACCCTGTTAGAACGGACCCCCCTCTGCTCGGCTCCTGCCCGTCTCCTTTAACCAAGATGCTCCAAGCTGGGACGGGCAGAACCATGGGGCAGCCACATGGTCCACACGGTCACCACCCCCCCAGCCCAGGAAAGGTGAGGGAGGGCTGGGGGCAGCTTTGGCAGGAGCTGTGGCACGGTGCGGTGTCAGTGCATTTCCCAACAGCTCGTGTTCCTCCTTCGCTTCTGCGTTGTCATGATGGTGCTGCAGAAACCGTCCCGTCTCTACGCTGGCTGTGCTCTTGGCTT
>WKFP01014009.1:192498-204815 GCA_011057875.1 Pterocles orientalis
CCAGGGTGCCCAGAGAAGCTGTGGATGCCCCATCCCTGGAGGGGTTCAAGGCCAGGCTGGATGAGGCTTTGGGCAACCTGGGCTAGTGGGAGGTGTCCCTGCCCATGGCAGGGGGTGGCACTGGGGGGGCTTTAAGGTCGCTTCCCACCCAAACCGTTCCATGATTCCTGTCCTTGACCCATCCTTCCCAACTTGGCAAGACCCTGGCTCTGGTTCTGTCAAACCCAAGGTGACACAACAGCGAAGGGAGAAGTACCTGAAAAGCAACACGGTTTCCAACAGATAGACTCAAATGAAGTCTCAGCCCAGGTGACACGGAGGCTCCAGGACACAAATTTTGTTGACACCTTCCCTGGGACACACTAATCTGGTCCGAGATAATTCACCCAGAGAGTCTAGAGATAAAGGGAAGGATCCCCTGAGCAGGCTCCTTCTGAAAGAATTTGTCACCATCAATAAATTGCCGGGAGATTTATTTCTGCCAGTCCTAAAACTGCACACAAAGTAATGTGATTTGTTCAAACTCTTTAACACGCTGTTCTCCTTGATTTAAAGTCTGTTGAACTATCTTTATTTTCTTAGCACATTATTAATTCAGATTCTGGCTCTGACGTGAAGGAGCTGAGATGCCTCTAGAGTCTGTTAGTGGGGAATGAAAGACGGAGAGGGCAGACGGAAGGGCTTAGGCAGCGAAAAACCAGCTCAGTGTAACTTCACGCTGGGAATAAGCAAATGTTATCCGCCTCTTGCACATCCCTTAGTTCTTCTTCATGCCTACGGCTTTGGCCACATCGAGATAACCCAGCTCTGGAGCTCCCCAGGCGTCGTTCATCCAACACTACATCGATGTAATTCGCTCTCCTCAACCCCCTGACTTGCAATCCAGGGCAACAACTCTCGGAGGCTTCACGGAGCTGCTGGCACGTTGGACAACAGCCGTCCCCAACCCTTCAGGATCGTTTCCCAGCTTTTGCAGGACACCTGATCAGCCCACGCACGACTTAATGAAACTTTCCTTCACAGCATCACCTCTGAGGCCCATGGTGAGGAAGCTGATGCTCTGGCTTTGCGCCACCGACTGTGGCAACGTCTCACCCAAACCGCCAGCTCCAGCGTCCATCCCCGCTGAACCCCCAGGAGCGAGGATGGGAACCTGGGGAAGTGCTCAGCCCAGGGATGGAGCTGGGGTCATCTCCAGCAAGCACCGATGAATAAGCGTGGAAACACCCCATAAATGCCAAGAAACGGGTCTTCCACCATTTTTTGTACAAAAAAATTCCACCTCCACCCCGTGCTGGCTGAGAACAGCGGGTAAATTGCCTGCGGGAACCTTCCTGCCTTTAACATCCACGCCCCTGAGCAGAGCTGTGTAAAACAACCTCAGCAATTCCTCGGCTGAAAAAAAAGCTCCCGGTGAACATCTGCTCTGAAAAGCAACAGCCCTTCACCGTCTCGTTAGCAACTTCCCCAGAAGGAGCAACCTTTGCAGATGCTCAGCCTTTGCTGTGCCCTGACCAGGAACGAGACATCTCAGCCCAATGGGGAGCAGAGGGTGACCCAGCCCCGGGCCATGGGAGCTCCAGCCCCAGATGGACGCCTTCACCACTGAGTTTAATGAGGCCGAGCTCAAGTTGAGGCTTTGAGCAACCTGGGCTAGTGGGAGGTGTCCCTGCCCATGGCAGGGGGGTTGGAACTCGATGATCTTTAAGGTCCTTTCCACCCCAAACCGTTCTGTGATTCTAAGTTGAGCAGTCACCGCTTTTGTGGATGGGGACTCCGAGCGCCAAGCCAGCTCCTCGGGTCTGTGCCGGCAATCTGGAAGAGCGCAAGTGCTGCAAGATCTTGATGTTAATTGCTCAGTTTTGGTGCTTATGCTCCTCTGTCTTCTTCTGTCTGGATCCTGACACAGCCAGAGACCTCAGCATCTTCCTCCAGGCGCAGCAGAGACCCTTCCACCACGCTGAAGACCTCATGACCTCTCCCAACACCATGGGGGAAATTGCCCAACTATTGCACGTGGGCATTCTCCACGCCACGAGCCGCACGCTCTTGGTCTCCGATCTCCCCACGCTGGCTCATCCCTCCCATCACCTTGTCTATCAATTTAGGGCTTAGCCAGCCCGCTGCTCTGGATTATTTATCCTCGATTAACAGCCATGCCCGAGCGAGGAGTGCAGCCACACCAGCGGGGGGACAAAGCCACCTCCAGAGGAGATCAGCCCACGCACGGTGCCTGCTGCACCCTCCTGACGCTCCACCTCGCTCATCCACCTCTACGCCTGCCGCCTCCCGCAGCATCCCCGGCTCCGAGAGCAAGCCCGTGGCCAGTGCAGGTTGCCATGGTACCCATCACGAATCTTAACTGCATTGACATTAACCACGAGGTTACGGCTCATTTTTTCCAACCTCGCTGCGATAGCCCCGTGGTCTCCAACGCCCGCCGTAGCCCGGTGCTCTCCAATGCCCGACCATAGTCCAGTGGTCTCCAGTGTCCAGCCATAGCCCAGTGGTCTTCAATGCCCAACCGTAGCCCGACACAGCTCCCAGGCAGACTTAAGGTGCTCAGATCTAACCTGTCTCTATACCGTTCATTCTGCCTTAACAGCAAGCAGAGCTCTGCGTGGGATCGCTGCCTCCTCCCACGCTAGATTTTTTTTTTTCCCCTTAAATCACTGATTCACATTCTCAGTCTTAATTGCATCATAACCCAGTTTTGTCTGGGAATCTGTTCCAGGAGCAGGAGGGTGCCTCATAGGAAGATACCGGAGGGGCTGCACCTGCCCACAGCCCCCCCAAGGCACAGGCACCGTCACAGTGAGGGCTGGTGCCAGCAGGATGTGTCCCTCAAAGCATCATCGTGCAAAAGCTCCGTGATCAACACACTCGAGGAGCAAAGAAACAGCTCCAGTATTCCCAGTTCTCCCAGCAGTGGTGGTCCTGCTCCTGTGGGGTTCCTCTGGATCACCCACGGAAAAGGTTCCAACGTGTCCACCCAGCATCTGGATATGAGCATCCTCTGGGCTCCAGAAACCAGGGAGAGCTGTGGAGATGCAGAGATACCAACGGGAGAAGAGTCGGAGAGTCTGGACTCCAGTGGAAAGCTCTTCGACAAAGGGAAGGGAAGCTGGTTGCCTCAGATTACCTAGAAATCACCGCAGAGGCAAACGGGCTGGCAGGTGGACCAGCTTGGTCGCGGCAGGCGCAGATGTCCAGGCTTTGCTGGGTTTCAGAGCAAAGGGCTCATGCCTTCACCCGAACTGCTCTGGGACAGGGAAGGATGCCAATTCCGAAAGAGCGATGGGCATGGGGCCAGCGGGAACAGCTTGGTTCAGCTGAGCATCAGTCTGAGACCTGACACAGGACTAGATCAGCGGTGCCGTGTCTCCCTCGGAAAATCAGGAATCTTTCCCTGGGATTGCTAACCACAGCGTTGAGCCAGGATATATGGTTACCGGCTATTGATTGCTCTCCTCCTCGTTCTGGAGAAGAGCAGATATAGATCCTGGACTGAAAAAAAGACACACAAGCACCTACAGACCCCATATAGTCCAGCTACAGCAGCACTCGAGGCTTCTAAAATAATCTGGGAACAAAGCAATAGACGGATGGGGGAGATGAGATCAAACGCTGCAGCATCAGCAGAGTGTGACCACGGCAGGCTGAGAGGGTTGGTTTTTTTTAATAAGATCACTGTTTATAGAAATAAATTCTAATTAATGTCATCTACCAGGATTTCAGCAAAGCACTGAGCAGAGGAGGTGGAACCAGATCCAGAGAGTTTGGTGGGTGAGTGGATCCAAAGGCAGAACTCGTGTTGGCTCAGCCTACGGCTGAGGCAGGGGAAAAGCAAAGCCACTGAAAAAGGGAAAAAAAAGGCAAAGGCAGGGCTCTCCAAAAGCCCAGAATCACACCCGTGCCGGTTCCCAGTTTACAGGTCCTTCAGGCAAGATTTTGCCAGTTCTCACCATTCCTCCTACCTCCTGTGATGCCAGAAGTCTCACGCCAAGCCTCTGGCATCACAGGAAGACGGGTTTGTTAAGAGGAAAAAAAAAAAAAAAAAAAAAAAAAAAAAGCAGCACCAGCTGTCAGAGTTCAGCTAGAAATACAAACCAAAGCTTCAACAGACCAGAAATAAATACATTGCTTTCCCTATATGCTTATTTCCAAGTGAATGTCATGAAGTTTAACCTGCCCCGAGGCCATTCCCCTTCACAGCAGCTATTTAAGAATTTCTTTCCTCTTTGAAGACTGCCTGTGCTGTTGGTAACTGAATCACATCCTTGAAAGCTGCATCTGTACCGAGCCTGAGCTTATCCAGCTTCATCTTTCGGAGACGGGGCTCAGCTGCACCTTTGCTGGGTAGCACAAGGTTCTCCAGCCAGGTTTCGGTCCCTGGGATTGGGACCCCTCTGCTAAACCAGGGTTTGGTCCCTGGGACTGGGACCCCTCTGCTAAACCGGGGTTTGGTCCCTGGGTCTGGGACCCCTCTGCTAAACCAGGGTTTGGTCCCTGGGACTGGGACCCCTCTGCTAAACCGGGGTTTGGTCCCTGGGACTGGGACCCCTCTGCTAAACCGGGGTTTGGTCCCCGGGACTGGGACCCCTCTGCTAAACCGGGGTTTGGTCCCTGGGACTGGGACCCCTCTGCTAAACTGGGGTTTGGTCCCTGGGATTGGGAACCCTCTGCTAAGCCGGGCTTTGACCGTAAGCCTCCGGTTCCCATCCTCACTCACCACTTTCTTCGCTGACTTTCCTCCCGTTCGTTAACACCCTGCTGATGGGCGCTGGTGACTAATGGCAGTAAAGTCACAGCCCTGCCGCTGCTTGAGGCTGCAGCTCTCAGCCAAGGAGCTCATCTGAGTGTTAGTCACGGCCACACGCTGGAAGTCCCGATCCCGTTCCGTACTCACCCTCCTTCCCCAAATCTCTGTTTTTAACGAAACACGCGCCGTTGGCTGGGTGCACTCTGAATCCAGCTCTACATCACTGACCTGCCACCGTGATCACATACACGCAGCCTTCGCGTCCACCTGGTATTTTTCCAGAGAAATTTGGGGTTTCTCCCGGGCCACCGATCACCGCGGAGCAGCAGCCCTGCAGAACCCAGCTGAGCCCTCGGCGCTGGGCCACCTGCGGTCGTCACCTCTCAGCCTGTTCCAACACAAGACACAATTGTCCAGCCCAGCGTGACCATCCATCCTCCACTTTTGGTGTCCTTCCAGAAGACCACCAACCCTCGCCCCCTGAGGTCCAGCGCTTCTCTTTTCAGTTGGGTCATGGTCAGGGTGCCTCTGAAGGTCCTCCAGCTGATCCAGGTGGGAAAGAGCCTAAACCTCCCGGCATCCAACACAGGTCCTTACGGCAGCCAGGTGACACCACGTGGGATAGCTGTGGTGTGAAACCATCATCTACTGGGCTAAATTGCACATTTAGATAAAATGCAGACAGGGAGGGTTCGTCTTTGGAAGTATCCCGTTGTGTCCTGGAAAACAAGCTGAGGAGATGTTGGCTGGATAGCGGACAGTGGGGTGGAGGAAAAATTACATGGACCATGGGACTCAAAGGTCAATCATTTAAGAGGAACAGGTAGATGGTTACAAGTGATGTTTTTCACAGGGTAATACTGGTGCAGATCTCAAAACCTCAGAAAGAAAGAGCTCACAGGAACCTCGGGAGATACAAAGTCCTCCCACTGAGCCAGGATAATGCCGTACACCAGGACCGAGCGGCTGGAAAGCAGACCTGGGGCGGAGGACATGGAGATCATGGTGGACACGTTGGCCAGGAGTCAACTGGCTGCCCTTGGGCAGATGGAGGCCAACGGCTGGGTGATGGGCTGTCAGCTGAACCCATCAACCACAACATGGGGGAGAAGAGCTCCACCAGAGAGTGAAATGAGGGACTGTGGAAAGGGCAGAGAGTGCCACAGGACAGGTTTCCAGGAATTCGGACAACCAGCTAAAGGCTCCAGAAATGCCATTGCCATGGGACAGCACACACAAACACCTCGCTGGGCTCAGGACCGGTTCTCCTGCCCGTTCCAGGAGTCCCAGTCACTTCTTCACTGGGCAGAGTCCAAGAGGGTGGAAAGCAAACTGGCTTTTGCAAAAGCTGCTTGCACACAGCAGCGAAAGGCCAGTCATCACCCCAGATTTCTGATTATCACTGAACAGAAGGCGATGACCCCGCCCCACACAAACCAGCAGACTGTTATCAGCAATTCTTTGATTCCTTCACTAAACTGGCCAGCTCAGAGCCTCTTCTCTCCCTCTTTGGGCTGCAGACACCCATATTCCCCTCTCTGGATGACACCGAACCTGGGAGGAGGCAAGGACAGGACAAGGGTGCATCTGGGGACGGGGCTGGTGTCCTCACAGACCCCGGTGCAATCAGCCTGGCGGGAGGTGAACAGTTCCACATGTAGGTTCCCAGAATGAAACATTCCCATTGTTAGCAGGAACAAAAGTGGTCCCTCACTTCAGCACTAAACATCGTAATAAAATGTTGTATAAAGCAGATCCCTGTCTTTATTAATCTGTTAATTAATGTCTTAATTAACATTCGAAATGGAATGGTTTCGTTTAGACAAGAAAAAAGCCTATTTTTTTTTTGCTTCCAAGTTAATATTTTCCCATGGAAAATATTGACCAAAACATCAGGATGCTGATGAAAATCTTGCCAGGAAACATTCCTCCAGAGGCGGTCTCAGGAAAAGCCCTCTTCCAGCACTCCCACAAATTCCCCATCTCCTGGAGAAGCGACTCTAGGAGTGGGTCCACCAGAGGTGGGGATGATGCCCTGTGGGTCAGCACCCTTGGGTGGGTCAGCACCCGTGGGTGAGCCCTGCAGCACCCCGGTTACGACAGGATGAATTTTTCCCTTTTTTTCTCAAAGGGAGCAGAGGCCACCTGTACCAACACAGGTGATGGAAGACCTCCCAAAGGAGAATTGCCTTGCAGGGATCCAGCCTTGCTGTGGCCTCTCCCCCCTCCCAGTACCAAAACCATTTGAAGAAGCTGCGTAACGAGCTGACATTTAGTGAGCATTCGCGACGGGGAGCGTGTGAGTCATTACCGATATTTAATGATGAGTTCATCGGAGCAAGACCTCAGTACATCTCTCACGTTCCCTTCGGAGCTGAGAAACAGCATCATTTCTGGGGGATCGCATACAGACACTGTCCCTTCTCCAAATACCCAAATTCATCCCCATGAGCATCTGTGTACACCCCCGACACGCAGCCAGACCCTTGCTGGACACAGCCTGCACACAAGTGCTATACATCCCCCCACATCCATACATCCCCTCCCTCCCACGCACCCCGATGAGGACACGGACCGCGGTCTGCCTACACGCTTTTACTCCTTGCACAGCCCAGACCAACACGCCGCTGATCTGCACCCACATCCATCATCTGATCCAGCAGCCCTGGGTTTGGGGTTTTTATTTCATTTCTGAGAATCACAGAATGGTTTGGTTTGGAAAGGACCTTAAAGATCATCCAGTGCCACCCCCTGCCATGGGCAGGGACACCTCCCACTAGCCCAGGTTGCCCAAAACCTCATCCAGCCTGGCCTTGAACCCCTCCAGGGATGGGGCATCCACAGCTTCTCTGGGCACCCTGGGCCATTGCCTCACCACCCTCATAGTGAAAAATTTCCTCCTAATGTCTAGTCTAAATTTACCCTCGTTTAGCTTATACCCATTACCCCTTGTCCTCTCACTACAATTTCTGCGAATCCTCCATAAGACTGAGCTCCCCAGTCCCTGGGTCCCATCTCATTCACCCTCCCAACGCCTCTGCACGGTATAGAACGTCCCGGCACACCTCATCGCCTCCTCCAGGGCTTTTCCCACCAAGCTCAGGTCTCGGGGATTTGAAAAATGCCTTTTTAGCCTATTTATCATCGAATCATCGAATCATGGAAACATTAAGGTTGGCAAAGACCTCAAGGATCATCAAGTCCAACCATCAACCCAACCCCACCCAACCCACTAACCGATGTCCCCAAGCACCACGTCCACACGTACATTTGTCACTCCCAACTTGAAGACAACGTCTCGGATGCTCGGGACTGCTCTCTCTCTCCGGGACCATATGGACCAAGAGAGTGCAGGTGCATCCCTGGGGGTACATCCAGGGGACCCTCTGCAGGGAAAGGAAAGAGGAAGATGGGGAGCAAAGCCAGGCGTTCTCCCCAGGCAGCCTGTGCTGCTTAGTTTTTTGCAATTTGCATTTTTCCTCATTTTTTAATAGCCATTAAAAGAAGATGGGGTAGATGCCTTCCATCAGCACAAGTGCAGGGACAAGTTCACAAGATAACTGCCAAAAAAAACCTAAATAAAGGGTATGAGTGGTTGTGCTCGGTGCAAACAAGACACAGAAATGCTGACTAATTCTTCTAAGACGGTAAGTAACTGTATTATTTTTAATTAGCAATCAAACGACTTGGTAATTTCTTGCATTTAAATAGTAACATAAGTACAAACAATGCTGAGCAAATAAGGTCTTTAGCATTTAATTACCAGCCTCTCCTATGAATTATTTAGCAAGCGGGTAAATAGCTACTCCAGAGAAATCCATGGCTGCAATTAAGTGATTTTTAAATTATTCCTTTGTCTGGGTTGCTGCCCTGCCTGCCACCGTTCATATACAACAGCGCTGCCTGGGTGTTTCTGCGGATGACGGAGCTGATTCCCCAGCAGAACAATCCAGCCTGGCTGCAAACGTGCCGGAGGTGGATCGCCCACCCCGTGCCCAGCACCACCTCTGCAGCTGGCATCAATCAAATCACCACGAGCTACCCCAGAGCTGTCTTCAGGGAGGTTTCTAAGCAAGGAATGACCCGGACTCACAGAAACACGAGGATCTCCAAAAGCCCCCTGTCCCCAGCGCTGAGATGAGCCCAAGGATGCTCAGAGCGGTCGGTCGCTCTGTTAAAATGCGGCTGAAGGGGACTGTCCCAGACGTCCCTCGTCACCAGTCTGCACATCACTCATATCTCATTAGCTCCAAATTAAACTGATCACTTCACATCTTGTCCCAGAACTATTGATCACTTTATAACAGCTTTATGTGTTGGGAAGAGTTCACTCCCTTTCTTTGCTAATTAAATCCAGCTCCTTCTGTCAGCCCTCAAGCTCCTTCTTAACTCTCTCAAGTCCTGCTGCTTTCTCCGGCGGGGTGGGATCAATGGTAGGAACACGCACGGCTCCGCGGAGAGATGCCAGAGGGACGCAGCTCAGGCAGGGAACCAGGACACCCAGGAAAATCCCTGCCAAGGCTTCCTGCTCCCACCCTGCTGCATCGCTTCCCAGTTTCAGAGTGTATGTCTCAGGTTTGGTGGAACTCAAGAAGAAGCTCATAATTGCAAGAGGAGCATCCCCTCCATCCCATCCCATTGCATCCCATCCCATTGCATCCCATCCCCTCGCATCCCATCCCATCCCCTCTCATCCCATCCCCTCTCATCCCATCCCATTGCATCCCATCCCCTCGCACCCCACCCAGCACTGAGCCTGCGTGGCGGAAGGACGGCTGACTCTGCTTTTCCTGGGATGCAGCCAGACAGGGATGGATGGCACCACACCGTGCAGGAGGGATAATTCCTTCTGAGGTCGGTCAGAAGCAAAAAGCTGGAGTCTGGCAGCATCTGCTCTCGGGCTGAATTCGGATCATTTCTTGACAAGCCTCCCGCTCGGACAGCGGCATCCCCACCAAACCCCAGCGCGTGCCAGGCGGTGTGTCCCGCTGCAGCTCCGGAGAGAACCAGATAACATTAACAGCGACAGCCTAAAATTAATGCCTTGCCCCCCTCCAGGGGTACCCCTCAGCCCTGATTTCCAAATCAGCAAACACCTCCTTGAGGACTTGAATTATTCAAGCCAGTTTGGCAAGACAGCTCAAGCGCTGCCCAGATCTGCTCTGTCTCTGTTCCAGCGCCAGCAGCGTGTGCACCCATCCCCTTCCACCGCTCTGGGCTTCCCGTCTGCCGGCAGGCAAGAGCACACAGGAGCAGGAACAAGGAGGAATTGCCCAGGATGCTTTTCCCAGCAAGGACGGCGCCTTCAGCTCAGCCCGAGGTAACTGCGAGAACAAGAGCTGTGATGGAGCGAGCTCCTGGGGAGTTCTGCGATCCCTTTGCTCAGCGACAAGGAACCAGGGACTGGAAGAGACCCAGGAGCCAGCCAACCTGACCTGCTGCCATCAGAGCTTGTGCAAATCCTCCCAGAAACGGATCCTGCTGTGTCCAACCCAGCCCAGCCCCTGCTCAGCGAGGCCGTGCCGGTCCCCGGTGCTGGGATGGGCTGGGCTCCCTGGAAGGGGTTCACGGCAAGGTGGTGATGCTTGCTCCTCGGCCAGCACCAGTTACACCCCTGCGCACTGAAGGTGGTGGTCAGACCCTCGATTCACGAAGCAAAACCTCTTCCGAAAACAGCGGCCAGGAAAAGAGCTAGCCTGGGGCGGGGGGGACAGGAGGGGAACTGGGTGGCCGGGGCTCTACGAAGAGGCGAGTTGGTGAAGCAGCACATTCAGAGCATCCTCTGCCATGGCACTGACAAGCTCTGCATCCCAGCGTCCCCACACAACGATAAATCCAAGTTTTGGGGTTTGGGGTTTTTTTTTTAATTGCTCTCATTAAGGAAGATCACAGAGAAAAGGGCAAATCCTCTGGCAGCTGAATGCTCTGGAATTTATCCCCTCCACCCACGCAGTTCAGAGGCAAATGGAAGCGGGAGAAAAAAAAAAAAAGAAAAAAAAAAAGGGCAAAACTTTGGTGGAATTGGGCTACCTCTTCCACAAAGCATCACAGCTGTTAACAGAGCTGTGGATTTGGGGTGTGAGGGCAGCCCCGGCAAATTGCAGCCCCCTGGGAGAGGTTGAACTTGGGGAACATCCCTCCAGACTTCTGCAGGCGGGTGCGTGACATTGCGGGAGCAAGCAGCCAGCCGGAGGAGTTGAGGCGACCAACAGCAAGCCCCGAGCAGAGCTCCTCCGCAGCAGCATCCAACCATCTCCCGTCAGCTGCGATGAGCTGATAAAAATGCAGATCGATCGCAGGGCCAGGTCGTCAGCGCGTGTAAATCGATGCTGTTCCCGTGACCGGAGCAGATTGCCACTGACTCCAAGTGATGTTATCGCCCATCAGCAGCGAGAGCCACCAAGCTCCAGGAGCCGGGGTGTCCTGTTTCTGCTCTCCCTTGGGGAAGGCGCTGATCAAATCTCACCTCGGCCACAGTTCCCAGCATCTGAAGCACTCCCCCAGCCCAACCGATACCTCAACCAGCAGCAAACTCGCCGTGCAGACAAAGAACTGGGAGTTAGTCCGGATGGAGGTGGCTGCCCTGGGGTTCCTGAGCCCCTTGAGCCCAACCAGAGCAGAGCCTGCTCCGGGGATGTGCTGGGGTGGGTACAGCTGGCATACAGCATCAGAAACCAGCCCCAGGACATACAGAACTGGGGCAACCTGCGGCAGACACGGCACTGCCCTGGGGCACAGCGAGGGCTCAGGCAGGTCCCTCCAGGCCACCTCATCTCCCGACCCCAGGCTGTGGCCAAAGCCCACGACTTCTCCAGTGTGGAGCACCATCGGCAAGGAGGCACCGGTGCTGGAGGCGATGAGTGACGCACACAGGACAGCCCAGACCCTCCTGCCTCCCCTGATGGCCTTTTCACGCTCACGGAGACCCAGGACCTTGCTTTGATGAACCCCCAACTAGACCCAGCTCAGGGCAAGCCTCTCCAATCCTACCGAGAACCTCAGCAGCAGTTCCAAAGAAAGCCTTGATGTTGGGTGCTGTCTGCTGTTGGCAGATATTTTGGTGCTAATGAACCTTGAGGATCTTCTAGAGGCACCCAAAAAAAAAATCACCTTCAGAGCAGGAGGAGGTCACCAGCTCCAACAGATCACCGTTGCCAAAGCTCGTTCAGTTGCCACCGAGCCGGGCTCCGGCACAGCGCCAGCTATCCAAGCTCCAGGGCAGCGCTTGTCCTGCCTGTACTCCTCCCGCTCATCACACAAGGCCCCTCGTGCCAGGACACTTTGTGCCATCTCCATGCCAAGCGCTTGTCATCGCTTCTTGATTTGCTTCCCCGCCGTGTGACAGCCGAGAAACCCTTCCCCACGCGCATTCCTGGAAGCGCGGCGAGGCGCCGCGGTCCGACTGCTCTTTCTGGAAAAAGGAGCCTCAGCCCAGACACACGTGGCCTCCACCCTGGGAAGGACAAGAGCTCCCTGGGCAGACGGGGACGAGGTTGTCTCCCTTGTGATCAGCCAGGTTCTGCTCTCCGGGGAGGGTTACTGGTCCAGGGTCTCC
>WKFP01014009.1:226284-250015 GCA_011057875.1 Pterocles orientalis
TCTCATCCCTCCTCCATCCCTGCATCTCATCCCTCCTCCATCCTCGCATCTCATCCCTCCTCCATCCCCGCATCTCATCCCTCCTCCATCCCTGCATCTCATCCCTCCTCCATCCCTTCGTCTCATCCCTCCTCCATCCCTGCGTCTCCTCCACCCCTTGCCCAGCTTTCTGGTGTATTTCTGGAGCACGACCCTCTCCTGAGGTCCCTGGTTTGCCTTCAGGAGGGTGTGAGCAGGAACCGTGGAGCAGAATCCACGTCCTGTGTGGTCACTGATGGACACAACGGGGACACGGGAACCTTTGGGGTCAGGCTCGGGTCCCCTCTGCTCAGCTGCAGTGGGTGAGCACAGACCAAGCGCAGCCAGGCCAGGAGAACCTTCCAGTGCAGCAAAGGGGCACCTGAGCCTGACCTGGAAGCTGGGAAGGCAGCAGCACACGGTCAGGATGGTTGAACAGAGCAGGACAAGCCGTGCCTGACCCATGCAGACCGCGCCGGGACACGCCTCTCCGGTACCATCCCAGTACGACCAGCTGGGCTGATGGTCTCTGAAGGAGCAGCTGGAAGCTCTGGCTCCATCCCCTCTCCCAAGCCCACATCATGGTACCAGCATCCTCCTCGCTCCGGAGTCCAGCAGAGTCTGGGCATTGACCACGGACTCCAAAACAGCCACCAGTCACCGGCAGAAACAGGAGCACCCGACACCAACGCAAGCACGTGGAGATGCCACCTGAAACCCCGCTGGGGGCCAAGGTCCCCACGAAAGCAGCTGCGAAATGGGAAAGATTCGAAGGAGAGATCTGTCTGTGGGTGAAAGCAGAGCAGGACGGACAACACCAGCGGTCACACGAGAGATCTCCTATCAAGGTCTGCTAATGAATTAATATCCAAATTAATCAAGTCCCTAAATTGGGGCATGAAATATCCTTAGTAGAAATTGGGTGAGGAGAAACAAGCCGGTTATCACTGCTGTAGGAAGTGAGACACCAGGGTCCCAGAAAATAAAAAGGAAAAAATTTTACAGCGCTCGTAACGGACACGAGATTTGAGAGAAACACCTGATTTCAGACGGCTTGTAGAGTCCCACCCTCGAGGAAACACTGTAATGCAGATCAAGAGGCCTCCAAACCGGATTAAAAAAAAAAAGAAAAAGGGAAATTACAGATTTAAGGAGAGACAGAAGCACGCTGCCGTGTAAAGCTGAGCCAGACAAACCCGGGGGGACGGTACGAGGCACGGAATCAGGATTACCAAAGCAGGGCTTGAAGAAGAACTCAAAGCAGAACTCTGAAGGCAAACGGAACCACGGCGCAGGAATTAGAGCGGGAAACAACCTGGATGGAAGCGGTGCCTTCTCTTTACCAGCCCACGAGCCCGTCTAGAGCCTGGCGTCCTGGCGGGGATTGAGAACAGATGGAAAATATGAAGAAATAAATCAGAGGAGGGTGTAATGTACCTGTAAAATATGCGGAGAGGCGTGGCAGCGGTAGAACGTCTCAAGATTGATTAGTTGGAATTGCTGGAGAGATGTCTGTGCTCAGGGACAATTACACCGAATGAAAATGGAATAATTCTTACAGGATTGGACCAGTTCTGCTCGAGTTAACGGCCTGTCTGAAGTCAGGCTGTGAAAATGAGAGAGAAAATACGGTCACATGGAAATCTTCCAACTCAACCTTAACGCCCTGGGATGCCACGCAGAGGGAATTAGATGGGAAGGTAAAATAAAACCGGGATCTGCTTCGGTTTCAGGAAAGGAAAAAGCCATTCTGAGGCTGCAGATGTTGGGTCTACAAGACAGAGGCAACAGAGAAAAAGGAAAATAATGGCAAAGTGCAAAAGTAATACAGCTGCCGTGCATCACCACCCCTCTGCTGACATCCCACCACCACCGCGGGCATCTCGGAGCCGGACCGCCCGCCTAAGGGAGAGCGGCCAGGTTCACCCCCACGGCTGGTCCTCACCTTGTGCTGGTCCCTCTGCCCCCTCCCAGCCGCTGCAGACCCCCGCGGGTGCCTGGACAGTTGGGGTCCCGCTGGAGACCCCCCCCCAGCTGGAAGGGAAGAGAGCTCGGGGCAACCAGAGGGAGACAAAGCCGGGAGCCCCTCCGCTCCCCGGAGCCTGGGCTGGGGTGACCAAGGTGCTGCAGCCAGGCACTGGTGACACGTGGGGGACCAAAGGCACCCCCACTCTGGGAGACAGCCCACGGGGACGTCAGACCCCCGCACGGAGCCGGTTTTTAGCAGCCAACTGCCCACGGAGCCGTGAGTCACCATTCCCATGGCAACTCCGCTTAAAGACATCCTGGGGATGGGAGCCACCAGCGATGGGAGCCACCAGCGATGGGAGCCACCAGCACGGACCAGCGACCGCCCAGCACCCAGGAGGTGGAGCTGGCCCCTTCCTCCCCGTGCTGCTGGGACCAGAGGGCCAACACAGGACATGCCACGCTCCAGGGGCTTGATCCAAAAGCCCAGAGCTTCCTTTTGAGGCCATGCAGCACTCAACGCAACAGCACGGCAGCTCCTTGGGACCAGAGCAACCAGTCACACGGAGATGTCCTACCAACGGCCACGACATCCCAACCATGGCGGGCAAGGGTGGGAAGCCTCTTTCAATGAGAAATTAAAGGACTTTTCTTGCACCATTTGAAGGATACGGGTCTTAAAATGGTTTAAAACATTTTCGGGTGCAACATGATGTCCCCAAGGATCCAACGAGCATCAGCCTCAAGCCCTCTCCTCTTCCTCCCAAGCGGCTGCACCTCCAGAGACAGAGCTCTGGGCACGGCAGCGTGAAAGGCTCGGCTTGATCAAATTGCACTCTGCCAGGCTTGGTGCCTGCCTGATCTCCTGGAACTTAACTGGATTTCTCCTGAGAAAAAATCAATAAGCTGAATGTCGGTGACGATGCTGAATCCTGAGCTGCCCGGAGTCAATCCCAGCCCAGCCGGTCCCTGTGCTCCTCGACTCGGGTGGGTCTCTGCCGCGGCAATTTGTGCCGTTCCGCACATCTCCTGCTGGACACCAGCGGGAATTGGGGTTGGACCACCAACGTGGCTGCCCAGGCTCCCATCCCCGTGTGCGCGGGAGCCCCAGCTCACGCCCAGGGCTGTACCGGTGCATAATGACCCTTCCACCAGCGTCCAGCTCGTCCGTAGCACTCGGGGAGGGGATGAAGACCCCGGCTCGGGTGCGTGCACAGAAAGCTCCAGGCTCCGCGCAGCAGCACAACGGTTCGGTGCCATCCCACACCCGGGGACACTGAGCCAAGCCTCCAGGTGCCCAGCACGTCCCGGACCTGCGGGTGGCCCTGGTGACACCGCACCCTGGCAGGAGTGGCTCCGACACCCTGGTCCCACTCTCGGTAGCCGGGCTGAGCCCTGGCAGTCTGCTGGGCAGAACGAGAGGAAGAGAAAACCCCGGGGAGGCTCTGCACTCGCAGACAAACGCGGGACGAGGCGCGGGCATCCCGCCAGCACAGCCGGCAGCCGCTGACTCAGCCTCTGAGCGATGCTGCTCCGGGGCTGTTTAACCATAACCACGGACTCAAACCGTTGTCTTGGCTGATGGTGGCCTCGCTTTCCCCCCAGGAGTCTGGATGCTCTTCCCAAGCCCGGCTGTCCCCAGGCTCAGTGGCGGGTCCCTGCCAGGGCTCGGCTCTTGCCAGCCTCCATCCGTCCCTGCCAGCTCTGCTCGATGCTCGGCAGGTCCAACACGCCTCCAGCACAGCTCTTGAGGCCATTTCCCTCTTGGCAGAAGCCACTTTGCTGCTGGTGCTGCTGTTCGTGGCTGGAACTGGCCCCTCCAGATGTGGACTGGTCCACACGGATCCCCTGCAAGCTCCAAGGTGCCCGCGGGACCCCGCACTGGAACACGGACCCCCACCATCGCCCCAGCCTCCAGCCACCACGTCACCTGGGTTTCAGCCCAAGCAGGTGATGGCACCTTGGCCTTGGAGAATGACCTTGGACCAACACACCATCATCACCAAGCCCTGGAAACCTCTAAAATCAGGTGGCACCTCTACCTTGGGTCACATCATTCTAGTCCAGAATCCCAGAAGATGCTCGGCCACGGCCCCCAGGGTCACTGCCCCACCATGCTGCTCCCAGTGCCAGCCCCCCAGTGTCACAGAATCACAGAATCAGGGAATATCTCAACTGGGAAGGGACCGAGAAGTGTCCCAGGGTGATGGACCCCAAGACTGCAGGTCAGGGTTTGTGGCTGCAGAGGACTGAAGGCGCTGGAACATCCCGCTGACCCCAAGGCAAACACCCAGCGATGGGTTTGGGGGAAGTCCTGTGGGAAGGCAAAGTCAACATCGTGGAAACGACGACACCAGGAACGGGCAAGAGCTCCTTGGGAGCCCCGAAATGTCCAGACAACAGAAGAGGAACCATGACATCAATGAGCAAAATGAAACGATGAAAGCAGAGACCACCGGGCTCTTGTCAGGTCTCCTCCACACATTCCTGGGAGCAAAATGAGAGATCCCACCACCGAGCAGGTTCTCAGCCACCGCCCTGACCTTCATGAGTCATGGAACTTGGCAGAACATCTCAGCCAACGGAAACATCTAGAAGGAGAGCCAGCCACGTTCCAGCAAAGGGCAGCCGCAGCCACCGCCTTCAATTGATCTGGTCGTGGAAAATCTGTGATTTACGGGGCGAGCTGTGACTGCTCATCTCTAATGGGATTTCCACCAGAATCTACGGTGCGGAGGCTGGAAACCCACCAAAGGTGCAGGCGGACGTCAGAGCGCTGCCGAAAACAAAGAACGGGGGGAAATAGGAAAGATCAAACGGTATAAATCTGTCCCGAGCACCGAGATTCATTGCAAAGGCCAAGAACTTATTATCTCTAGAGCTGTGCGGAAGGAAAAAAGCCACCTCTGGGGGATGGGTCAGCCACCACGGCAGCTCTGCAGAGCTGGAGAGCAGCGTGAGCACCTCCAACCACCACCTGGAGATGGGAACCTTGGGGATGGAGAGTGTGAGGAGCATCTCGGAGCAAAGAGGACAAGGAGAGCCCCACTCACCCCTCGAGTGAGCCTGGGCAGCCCAGGGATGACTCTCACGTGGCGACTGTCTTCAGCAATGGATCCTCTTCCTCCATCTTCCTCTTGGAAAAGGCAAAGGACGAGCCCAAAGGGCTTAGAATCATAGAACAGAGTCACAGGATGGTCTGGGTGGGAAGGGACCTTAATTCCCCCCCAGTGCCACCCCCTGCCATGGGCAGGGACACCTCCCACTAGCCCAGGTTGCCCAAAGCCTCATCCAGCCTGGCCTTGAACCCCTCCAGGGTGTTCCTGCACGGACAGGATCCTGCACGGCTGGATCTGCAGCAAGCTGGAGCAGAAGCAGCAGGAGAGGTTATTTGTTACGGTCATGGTCACTTAACTGGCCTGAAGGAGCATTTAGGAGCTGTTACGGTGAATCACGACTGCGCCTGGTCCGCACACCCAGCACCGGGGCCACTGCGGGCAGGCTACGAATTAGCTGGCAAAGATAAACGAAGAAAGATGAGGGTCTGGAGGTGATGAAGGAAAATATTTTTCCCTTTCAGATGATGCACAAGGAAAGCCAAAGGAATTATCCGAGGAGCTCATGGCTGGCTGTCCCATCCAGTGGCGCGTGGCCGAGAACTCCCCGGTTTCCAGCACCCTGCAGCGTTGGGTACCAGCAGCAGGATCGGGTCAAATACTGGAAACCAGTCAGCACCAGTAGAGCCGAGTGCCAGAGGGAGGGGGAAAGGATGGAGGATAAGTCACCTCACCAAAACAGTCATCCTGTGCTCTTTTAGATGTGGAACTTCCCTATCAGTGAGACCCGAGGCGAGGTGCCCACACCCCCCCCCCACATCAGGGACGCGGGAGCATCTCCTGCATCTCTGGAGAAAAGCTGCTAAGGAGCAGGGAGCAGGACAGGAGCTGAGGGAAACATCCCACATACGTGACAGAAGGTTTTTTTCCCCCAACACCAGTTAAAAAAGTGAAAAGCACACCGAGTAAAAACTTTTTTTGGGAAACATCCCAAAAGACTCGGATAACAGGCTGCAGGTTGCACAGACGCACCCAGGCTGCTGCAGATCCCTGTCCCACCGGCGACCGCTGCATCCAGCTGCCGAGCAAGCCGGGCAGGAGATCCCTGGTCTTTATTTTCGGGGGGCACTGACTCAATTCCTGCGTGGTCTTGCCGATGAGACTTTCCCCATCCCTGGTGAGGTTCACGAAGCATCTCACAGACATTTATTGTCACCACTGTGCTTGCACCCCGTGGTCCGGGTGCTCACGTAAAGGACGAGTCCCTGCACACACGATGCCTGCGCAGAGAGATGTCGGACAGGAATTGTCCCAGAAAGAGCCTCGTGAGTGTCCAACCCCCCTTCTGAAGGCGGTCAAACACCAGGATTCCCTATTTCACATCCGATTTGTGCACTGTGGGATTTATTCTGTTCGGCTCATCAGTCTGTGTACTAGCACTTAAGATACTCGCAGAAAAATCTGAAATTATCTCACTGGCAAAAGCACCAGCGAGAAAACTGTGTCAGGAGGGAGGCAGCAGGGACCGTGTCCCCCCGCAGCCAGCACGGCAGCCAGACAGATCTGGGCATCTCCTGAGGGGCCGGGTCAGACTCCGCTATGGGATCTGCCGCACTCATCACTTCTCACCCTAAGAGAGCTGCTGGAATGAAATGTCTCACCCCAGGGCTGTGGGATAATCCCATTTATATTCAAAGGAACTGATCCGGACGCTTGCAAGAGAAGGCAGAGCCGGCAATTATTCTCTTTAATCACAACGTCAGGGAAGCACTGTCCTGCATCCCCTTGTTCTGCGCAGCAGCACACCGGTCCTTTGATTTCCTGCTCCACCATCAATCCCCCCCTGCCCCAACCTCACTGCCCATTACGAGGACGCAGCTGACGAACCCCCCCACGTCCCAGCTCCCAAAACGAGCCTCCAGCAGAAGCCCAGAACCATGAGCCCATGCCTCCCCTTGTTCCCCCAGACCCCCCCAAGCCAGGGGTGTCCCCCCCCGGCAGCACAAGTCCAGCTGGAGAGGAAAGCCACGCTCATCGTGCACTTTATGCAGCAGGTGTGTGAACCGCACCCTCTCTTCTCGTCTCACACAATACCTGAGCTGCAAGAGGTGATGTTGGACCTGTTATTGCATTTTATTTACCCATTTGGTGCTGGTCTGTCCATCCCTCCTTCTCACCGCTGTTCTCTCTTTCGTGGTAGCAGCCGACACAACGAACAGAACACCCGAAACAACCGTGTTCCCCCTGCAAAGCTGTGGGTATATAAATATCATCACTGGAACAAACTCCCCCCCGCTGCAACCGCCTCCATCCTGACCCCGCTCTGCACCAACGAGCCCCGTGCAAAGTCTGGGTTGTACTCGGTTTGGTGAAGCACGAGACGCTGCGGCTGCAGAAGGCTTATCACCGCGGCTTTGGGCAAGAGATGTGTGTTAGCCGAGACCAATGTCCCTCAAAAGCACCTCCAAGATCTTTTCAGAGATGCTGTGAGGCCACCAGAGGAGGACTGCAGATGGGAACTAGACTTGTCACCCCTCACACTCCAGTACCCATCACTGGGAGCACTGGGAAACACCCAGGACCCCCACCAGCCTCCTTCAGCCACCGTTAAAAAAGGAGTCGAGAGCAGCTGGTAGTGTCTCAGAGCATTCACGTTGCCATCCACCGAGCATCATCCCCACAGTGCGAGAACACGGCAAAGCGCAGGGCGGACAGCTCAGACCCGTCCAGTTCGTTAACGGATGGGAATAACGAGGGCACACCGAACAGCTCGTTCTGCAAAGGAACCAGTCCAGCCTCCTTCCCCCCAGTCCAGCCCAGAGCAGACCGGTGCCGGTTCAGAGATGGCGTTGCTTCGGGATCGCTGCGGGAAGCCTTTGGCTGCGATTTTCAGAGAACCTGCTCGGTGCTGGAGGAGGAAATGTCCAACAGCCTCCACGCGGCGTAGGGGTTGAGCTCGTCCTGGTCTCTGCACAGCGCCCACACGTACAGCATCCGCAGAACCTTGTCCTGGAAGGAAAATGCTGCCGTTAGAGCGTGTGACGGACACAGCTCCCAGCTCAGAGCTGGCGGGGACGTGCTCCACGCCTCCCCCAGCCGTTGCTCTGGGGATCCGCTCTGGGTTCTAACCCAGGACAGCTCCAGCATCATCCACCAGGTTAGAAACGGTCAGAAATTCACCACATGGGGAACGGATAAACTCCGGATTCCCAAAACCACAATTAGGGTTTTCAAATATCTCCTGCTGCCAAGTTTGATAACATTTGACCTGATTTTTTAAATATAAAATTCTGGTTTCAGATGGGTTTGCTCGCCAGGCTGCACTGATCTCTGTAGCCTCCCACCGGGTTCAGGCTCTTTCCTGCAGCTGTAGCTCTGTCTGTCCCACGCCTCTCCCCACACTGAGCCGCTCCAATTAACCAGAAATTACCATCATCACATCCGAGGAGAGACAGAGAGAAAAAAAAAAAAAAATTATCAATGAAAATCAGATCATACCACAGTGTTTGCACAGACATGGACTAATTCTGCCACCCAACCTTTGCTGTGCTTTCACCATACGGGGTCAGGGGCTGAAAAAAAAACCTATCAGCTTTCCCATCCTTGAGGCATGCAATGAGAAGGCAGCAGCTTTGTTCCTAGTAACGGAAAAAGGACGAAATCCGTATCTCAGCACATCCTGCGGCCATCGCTCACCGTCCTCTATCCCTGCACCGCCTGTGACACAGCCTCTGCCTGCCGCAGAAGAGGTGACGCCGGCTATCGGAGCCGGGATGTGGGGCGGTGTCACAGCTCCCTGCCGCACACCGAAGGTTCTGTCGATTTTCTCATCCAGCCATTAACCACCCCTCAGACGAGGAGTATCGCTGAGGGAATCAGGCTGTGTTGGCTCGGCTCCCAGACGTGTACTGAACCACCGCACCCGTGAGTCGTTACGGGTTATAATTTAGGGACACAAACGTGACAGGGGAGACTCGCTGTACCAGACCAGTCGTGAGAAAAATTAATGCTTGAGCTATATCACCCATCATAAAGGCAGTTTTTTGTCTTGCTCAGTGTTTCAGAAGATGGAACTTGCTCCAGCTCTGCTCAGAAGTGCTAAAAGCGATTGAAAACGGGAGTCGGATGTTTGGGATGTGGCAGAAGGAAGAGCAGAGGGGAGAAGAAAAGAAAAACAAAACTTCTGCTTGCTCAGGGCAGGCTGTGCATTGACATACTAACCTCAGCAACGCTAACAGACCCCTCCTGAGCATAAACCACTAAGAATAAGCTCAAGATGAAATGAATAACTGATTGAATACTGCCAGCAGAACCTTCATTTGTATGATTTTTGTGATTTTCAGAAGGCTGGGTACGAAAGGTGATTTTATCACACACTTCAGCACCAAAGCTCTGCTGCATCTGGAAAAGTTTGTGTCGCTGAACATGGGAAGGGATGAGCAGCAGATGAGCTCAGAGCTGCTGGTGCTCTTGCGGCGTGCAGTATGGAGCAAGCAGCGCAGCTTTCCCGCTGGAAACGAGACGTGACAAAACATAAAAATTACATGTTTCCAAAGCGGAGAGATTTCTGGTTTCGTCGCTTTTATTAACAGGGTCCCTCTTCATCCTCAGTGTACGGCGCATGCTGCCGCTGTGTATACCCACGGAAAACGGGACAGGAAATCTGTGGGCTCCCAAAGGCAGATTTTCACCGTGGCCAGGAGGTAAAGCACGGCAGCAATCCCAACCATATGATTTCTATTCAGAGAGTTGACAACCTGAGGCCCCTTTTCCCTAGAAGGTCGTTTGTTCGATGCTCGGCAGGAGCAGCTCAGCAGTTAACACCGAATCGCCGTTCCCAGCCAGCCTGCATCCCACTGATTTGATTAAAGCTGAAGTTTTGTTTCCAACGGAGAATTTTAATGCATCTCCCTGATTTATTGCTGCTCCGGAGAAATCAGACAGCAAACGGACTTTGATATCCTGTTCAATAATTATCACATCAATATCTATCTTCGAGGAACGCGGTAATTTAATGCAAGAAACCACTCTATCAGCTCTTCCTCCCCTGCAGTCGAGGTGACAGGCTATACATCAGGCCAGATGGGCCCCATCATTAAAATTAGTCCCTTTTTTTTTTTTTTGTAAACTTACAGCCTGGACTAGAGAACGGTTGCACAAAAGCCAATATTTATTAAATGCATGTATTAATTTTAATGGAAGTCTGCTCGAAACTGCCAGCTCCAGGCACCTCACCATGTCCCCCATTATAGACCATTAACATTGCACAGACACAAGGCGAGCCGGAGCCGTCTGGACAGCGAACCGCTCGAGAAGAAAGGTATTCCAGAAACCAGGCGGGCTCCCGAGCCTGCTGTGTCATTAGCTCTGGTAACGAGCAGACTCTGCGGTTAGGTCTGACAGGCTCCATTTAGCATCACTCACGGCAGAACAGGCAGGCTGGGCTCGCGGTGTTAAAAGCTAAACCGCAGCGAAGGACAATCCGCAGAGGTGCCAGATTCACCGCACAGGTCACCCCCAGTCAGAGGTTCCCATTTACAAGCCTGTGTCAGGCACAGCGTTTAACCCAGCTGGACACGGGGGAGTTTACGGGAAGGGTTGCAGCCCTGAAAGATACTTTGTGCTGGTGTGGGGAGGCAATATAGAATCCCTGGATGGTTTGGGTGGGAAGGGACCTTAAAGCCCACCCAGTGCCACCCCCTGCCACGGGCAGGGACACCTCCCACTAGCCCAGGTTGCCCAAAGCCTCATCCAGCCTGGCCTTGAACCCCTCCAGGGATGGGGCATCCACAGCTTCTCTGGGCACCCCGGGCCACTGCCTCACCCCCCGCACAGGAAAACATTTCTTCCTCACATCTCATCTCCATCTCCCCTCTTGCAGCTTCAAACCCTTCCCCCTCGGCCTGTCCCTGCACCCCTGGTACCAGTGCCTCCCCAGCTGGAAGGGAAAGCACTGCTGGTGGTCAGAGCTCCAGCTCCTTTCCTTGCTGTGAATTTAAAACATCCCTTTCTCTGTCCCTTCCAGATGTTTGCAGACTCTCCTCGTGTCAAATAATTTTCAATTAATGGGTCCTAACATTTCAGGAGCCTTTCAGGAACAAAGAACCCACACTGAGCTGAACCAAAGACCCACAGGATGCGATATTATTCCTTCACGTGGACACCCACTGCTCTAGATGCACCCAGACGAATCCGTAACAAGCGAGGTGACGAGCAGGGGACCCAGGGAAACAGCACAGAGCCGACGAGCGTGACTTACCGGATCACCTTCCACCACCTCCCCGTTCTGGTTCTTAATCACCATCACGACTTGAGCCTGGAAAGTGATAATTAATACTGGTCCCTGCTCCATCATCTTCCCCATGGCCAGCTGCAAGGAAAGAAAATCCCATCAGAAAACAAACCATTTCTGCAGCATAATGTAAAAACATCAAATATTTAACACAACTGCCACGGTGGTCGTCTCTCAAACAGCTCCCCCTGTTCTTCCGCAGGGTTACACAGGTCAAACCAAGTCTCCTGCTGTAGGGCGCTTGCTCGCGTGTTTCTTGAGCTCTCCTGCACCCACTCCAGGATTTAAAGACGTGGGCACAAAAAGAGAGACTCTGAACAGAGCTGCAGACAGACAAAAGCTGCTGTCAGCACCCCTCCTGTCAGCAAACCAGCGTCAGGTTTGGTTCTCTCGGTATCCCATCATGGTTGCTGAATTCTTCCTGACTTCTTCTCTTGCAGGGGTGTGACTGCAAGCAACATCTGGCCAGCCCATACAGCCAACAATATCTGGAACATCCCACTTTCGGAACAGCACGTTTTTATCACCGTGCTCTGGTTCCACCTCCACCTGGAAGCTGCCAATCCTCCACCTCCCTGCCTCGCACCAGCTCACCTCTGGGTTCAGACCGCTCCTAAAGAGCTCCCTGCTCTCTGCTCCTACGGGAACGACCCCGCAGTTGGCTTTTCGGTAACTCTGAACGGATCCAGCTCATCGTTTTATTGCAGGTAACACCGCAGAGCTGCAGGAAATTGGACAAGTGCAGTGTAACACGTCCTGAATGTTGCCTTCTTTGAGTTTAGCCCCTTTGACGACAAAGGCAAGCTGCTGATCTGACTTCAGACTATTTCCACGCGTGTTTTAAAGTGCTAACGTACAGCCGCCCTGTTCCCCTCCTCCCCTTGCACACTGCCTACACGACAAAGCTGGTTATGGGATGTGAAAGGCCTGATTAAAGGCGGTAATTTCTCTTTGCCACTGAAGGAAAGAAAGATCTGGAGGAAAACTGGGGAGGCTGGTGACAGATGACACTAAAGACTCCTTTAAATGATCTGTCCAGAAGAGCAGTTCCGTCTCTAATCGCCATTCCCGCACGGTATAACCTCGAGCCACAGAAGGACTGAGCATTATCCGGAGCAAGCAACAACAAAGCCCTGCCATGGAAGCACGGGGTCAGTGCTGTTCGCCTTTATTCTCAGCCTTTCTCAAATCTATTCGCTGGTGATGGAGACCAAGGTGCCCTGGCAGAGAAGAGACAAACGGCAGGGCTCTAACTCGGGCTTGATCACACAGCAGCCAACCTGTCCCGTGAGCTCTCCCTTCTGGCAGCGGTGATCTGCTCCTCCGTTCACAGAAACGGCAAGTACCAGAGCAGCACGAGGCAAAAAAAAAAACCCAAAACAAACCCAGCAGCTGGAGCAAAGAAGAAAACCTCTCCTTAGGTCAGGAGTTTCTACTCGATCCCCCAAGGTGAAACGCAGAAAAGGACACTCACATCGATGTTGTCGATGTCCAGAATCCTGGAGTGGAACTGGAGACCCATGGCTTTGGCTTGCTGGATCGGATGAGCCAGCTGACTGTACGTCTAAACGAAGCAACAAACTCATGTTACATGTTTGAATTTGTTCGGTCACAAAGAAAAGGGGATTTTCTGCTTTGAGAGAACCACCAAAAAAAAAGATAAGAATAAAAGTCAGGTTTTTTTGCAAATACACTGTGCAAATTCCATGCATAGGTCTTGCAAGGTCTCAAACAGCTCCATCAAATGCTCTGGGCTTCGCACAACCAAATCCTCGGTGAAAATCCCCCCTCCCCTGGAGATCCGTCATCACAGAGTACGTACACCGAGCACACCTGAGAGCCAGGGCACTCGCGATCCTGATTCGAGAGCAGACGAGGAGGAACAGCCTGGGACCCAGCTATTTCCCCACTCCCCAGCCAGCCCCTGGAGGCAGCCCAGCGTTTCCTGGCTCCTTTCAGGCCCAGGGACATATGCTGCATTATTTCTGCACCAAGAACTGTTGCTGGGGATCGCGGATTTCTACCTGCTTCCAGCATTATCACCGTATTCTCAGCAGGTATCGAACAAACAGGAGGGAGTTCCTGCCTACCTCCCCCACCACAGATCTTCTAACCTTGGTCACAAGCATTTAAATGCAAATATCCTGCAGAAGTTCCTGGAAACATCTCCAGAGTGAAGCTGGAGTCACAGACGAGGGATTCTGAGGACAGCCCAAGCCCGTGGGCTGACAGCAGCCTGCAGCTCGGTCCGTGTACTCACCGTTTAAATACATTTTTACTTTCCTGGTTTGTATTCCGGCACTTTCGTGACCAGTATCACAAACTCAACATTGCGGCAGGATGCTGTTCAAGAACCTTTATCTCCTGCAGTCTCATTAACAGGACTCTCATTTCCTGCCCTGGCTTATTTTATGGATGATTCCTGACTTTTGGGTTTAATTTATAACTACTAGTAGCTCAGAAGGGTTTGCTTTCTGTCTTATAAACTGCAGAGAATCTGCCAGTTCCCTCTAGAGACCGGAGAGGAATTCTGCGGTGTCATTTCAAAGGTTGCTTGAACCAATAAAGATCTAACTTTACCTTCAGACTTCTTTAAATATCTCACTCTTACATACTGCAATATTGTCACAAAGATGTTAATCACAAAAAAATTAAATAAAAAAATTTGTCTCTTCCAGCATGTGCCTCCCCAGCCCTCTGCTGGCGGGGCTCAGGAAGGAGAACATTCACTTCGAGCAATTAAATTCTTTAGAAACCGAACCGTGGCTCTGCATTGCCTCCAACACAATTATTTTGGAGCAGAGTGAAGATCAGAACAAGTGTCCATCTACTCACAAGGGACAATCGAAACCTTTTGAGACATTTTCAGCAGCTGTACTCACCGCTTCATAGCACCAATCTTTGAGGATATCAAGTTCTCCAGACATCATAGCCTACAAGAGAAAATCAAATGAAATAGGAGCATTTTAAACCACCTTCTATATCGGAGAGCTGACGTTATCAGCACTCTCAGCAGCAAACTATTTTAAATCCTACATCTTGTGAAACCCAGGAGGAGCTCCAAACAGCAATAAGAACTTCTATGGACACACACGTACCGAGTCAGATGCAGATAAACCTTCTGATAATTAAGACAAAAGCGTCTTCAACCTTCCCATCCAAAAAGGCAGCAGAATACTGCCAGAAATATTTTCACTGACCCATTTGCCGTGACCTGCTCTTCTTCCCAAGCAGTTGCTCATCACGTAGGATCCAGCTGTACCCACGACATCCTTTCCCTTATCAATATTTGATATAATTTGCCCAGTGCTGTTCATTCACCTACTTCAGTCTGATCCCTCTGCTGCCCGTATGATTTCTCATGGGAGAAGATGTTTAGTTGGAATTAAATTTAGTTTTTGAGGTCAGGAAAAAAAAAAATCCAAACTGCTAAATTATGAAATATGGTTTTAAACTGAATCATCGTGTGGGATCCAGCTTCCTTTTCCCAAGGTTATCTCATGTTCTGTGCAAAGCTGGATGCTTGAGAAGCAAATACTGTCGCAGCTTTTAATTTTAGCATCAGAAAACTAAAAGAAAAATCTCCCATGTTATAGCAAAAGAAAAAAATAAAACTAATGCATCATACTCTGTCCCCACCTTACCTCCAAGACATTGGGGATTATATCACGCTCGCATTGCTTTAGAAACCGATCTTTGTCAAAGGACGGATCCACTTTGAGTATCTCCGTCAAAACTTCAGACATTTCCGTCTTGGAGAACAATCCACCTGATAGAACAACTCAGTGAGACCGGTGGCATGACAACTGCCACCAGAGAACAAGAGAAAGAGCTTTGGTTATATAACAGAGAGACGGAAAAGGCACCTGGGAACAACGGCAGAGTAAGTTAAGCTGAAGAGGAAGGTTTACCCCACACAAGCACTTGTCATCGCGCTGCACTTCTCACCCAGCAGCTCCACTGCACGGTACCGGCTAACGACCCACACAAAATATTATAAAGCTCCAGAATCTGTCCCGAAGGTCAGTGACACCCCAGCACGAGCAGTCAGGAGGAACAGAGCTAAGAGGCTCGAGCCGCGCTTTCCCAGCGACGACGAAACGTTACCTATTAAATCCGTGACTTTGTCTGTGACAGCTCTGGAAGCGCGGATGAACGCGTTATCGCTTTCGTCGTACTTCATCTTCATTTCAAAGAACCCTGAAAGGAGAGGAGGCGTGAGCAGCAGCGTCCTTCCACTACACTCCTGAATCAGGAAACAACATCAAGATGAAACTGCAGTTGTCTTCTAACTCTCTCTGTTGATTAACAAGCTACAATTTCAACACTTTCCTCCTCACCTTCCTGCAACGTTCCTAACTCTCAATAACTGTGACGGTTTCTCTGATTTCAGCTCCTAGAAACTCTGGAGCTTTTCTGCAGATTTTCAGACAGAAAATACACTCGACCTGCTTACACCAGTACGAGCCTGCTTGCACCTCTTGATTCAGTCAAGGGGGAGCAGGATGGAGTGATGCGAAACCAACACCTGAAAGTTTAACTGGGACGAGGAAATCAAGAATAGACCTTAAATCTTGCCGATTTTTAACCGGATAGCAAGGCATCAGTAAGGATGCAGTTTGGAAGCAGCTCTATGGACACCTCAACCTTGATAACAAATCAAACCAAGCGGGTCCCAAAACTCCAGAAGTCACTGATGGGGAAGGAGAACGCCTGCAAAGCAAAATCTCCAAGGCAGAAAGAAGAGGGTGAAGCAGCTAAAAAATTTTTTTTAAAAAAAGGCATTTAAGCAAGCAGACATTGTCACAACAAACCAAGGGCTCAACCAACCCATGATCTGTCTCCGGCCATCAGCAGGTGGAGCAGAACTGAAGGGAGCTGGGGAATAACGGGCGCTGCAGGGAAGCTTCTTCCCACCACGTCAACTAACAATTGGAATCCTGCCCTGAAGCTTCTGCTCCTTCCAAAAACCCACACGGTGTTCCCGGTGCGGGTGGTACACCACGGGAGAGCACACCCCGCAAAGGCTGGTGCAGCCACAGCTGCGACGCTGCCTGAGCTGCAAAACCGCCGTCTGGGAAACGGGGATAAAACGTAGAGAGTGCGGAGAGCTCCTGCAGATGGCACAGGATGGGAGGATGCAATTCGTGGGGAGTTTTAGGAGCTTTGAGCATCTCTCCTCGGAAATTCTAACAAATGGGATATAAAACCCGTTCTTGGACACCTCCCAAGGAGCTCCACTTTAAAAAAAGTCGGGAAGAAACACAATCCAGAGTTAATAATACATTGCACTTTTACAGTCTTTTTTTTCCTGAACAAGCCATTTCCCCTGCAGGACACTGGCAGCAATTATTTTGATTTGTTGAAGGATCCTGGTCTCAGGCTTCTCAACGCCTTTCAGAAACATTAAGTGTCTCGATAACTATCAGAAGCTATTGCTCACTGCAGTAGATACTCCGGTTTTGTTGCAAAACCTAAAAATACCAAAAGGAGGCAAAGCCCCACGCATTCTAAGCAGATGAGAACAGAAACCAGCGCACTGAAGACGAGATTTTTCCTCATTATAAGCTCAAGGCAGAAGAGATCTGCCTGTCCCCTCCCTGGTGACAAGCACTATGTACGTCCTGGCCTCTTCCCAGAGCCAGAGGGGATCTGACTTGGAAAAAATAGAAAAAAGAGCAGAGCTCAGGTTTTGGTACCTACAGGGAGCAGGGAATGATCCAAACCAGTGCCTTGGAGAAGGGTCCGACACAGATGGAGCAGCTCGGAAAAGCTGCGGCGCTGTCAACTACACCCACCCCCCTTCACACCACCCCCCTGCAGCAGCGAGGACCGCAAAAAGGGCGAGGATCTGCAAGATGTTGAGACTAGATGCACAGATGGCATCAGATCCAACCCAGCAAGAATGAGAAGAGGGAAAATAACGTGCTGCTCCTTTGCCGTTGGGACACTTACGATTGAAGACGACGTTGTTGTCCTTGAAATCTTTCCACTGCTGGTACCATTTGGAGTCTTTATGCAGCACCACGCCCATGGCCTCCCTAGACAGGGCACAAAATACTTGTGAAAAAGTGGCTTAGAAGCAAGGAAAAAGGAGGATATCCTGAGAAATATCCCTGCAGCACGCAGTGTCACTGAGGCTGATGACACTACAGAAATGCCACACGACTTGGGGGAGCACGGAGCAGAGAGAGCAAAGGAGCTCAGACTCGGTCCCGCCAAACGACATTCAACAGCACGATGTTAGAACCCAGAACACAAACACACGTGCAAGTCAAAATTTCACGTCAGAACACTACGTACCCACTTTATAATTTTAATTTAATTCTAATTTAATTTTTTTTTGCCCAGTTTTACTATCAGAAGATTCAGGATCATCAATTTATGCTGGAAATTTGCTCTGCTAGGTCACACCTCACCCCACAGCCCCCCTTCAGCACCAGCTCTGACCTGTAGTGAAGTCGTAAAGTTTTAATCAAATCATGCACAGAAATATTCACTGTAAATTACATCCCATACGTACTCATTAGCTTCAAATATTCGTTCCTCTTTATTCCTGTCGCCTGAGAATTCTGTTCTTTTCCGAAGCCGCTCCGGACGTTTGTAAGGACCCGTCTGCCCCAAAACACTTTCATCTATTTCCTTCTTAACGGTTTCTACTCCCTGAAAGGAAAATATCCCAATTAGGTTGATTCACAGTTCTCCCCACCTCTTCCCAGAAACTGAAAATCATTTCTGCTGAAAGAAAAAAAACAAAAATAAACAAGAGAGCATGGGTTATTCTCCTCTGCAAATGCTTCCTTGCTGATATCTACTGACAAACACATGGTGCCATGGCCCTTCTGCTCAAGGAGTTAACAGTCTAGGACAGCAAACGGATGGCTGTATTGAATCAACCTGAAGAAAAACCCAATATACTCGAAACTCTGGAGGCAGTCAAACCTGACGGCTGATAAGGGGTAAGCTCTACAGAGTTTAAATCGGAATAAATCAAGTCAGAGGGAGGCAGAGTTATCAGCCCTGCACAGCAGCCAGCAGCTGCGGATGGAATGACAAACCTCAGATAAAAGGAAGAATGATCCCTAGCAGGAATCATCAAATCTCCAAAAGGAGGGGAGAAGAAAGGCTTCAGGACACCACCAACCAACTGCAAAGACACCCGAAAGGTCAAAAAACCCCAGGTCCTAGGCGCAAGCTTAGACAGAAGACGTTTGCTACCCTGCTGCACAAGCACAGCAAGCGACTCCTCCAGTAACGTGTTTCAGCAGCGGCTCAGCTGCGAGCCTCACACTTTTGTAGGGCTGTTGGGCGAATGCTAGACCTTCTAAATACATCTCCTGAATTTATCGGCTTATTCCAGCAGCTCACAAGATCTTGCTGTAAGAGTTTGGTGTTTAATTTTACAGTCAGCGCAAACTCGCCCATAACTGCCCTGTTAACGAGCCGTGCCAGCAGCGCTGCGTCCTCGGGAGGCACGGGACGGACGTACCTGAGAAATCGCTTTGAAGGCTGCTGTCTTGCCTAATTTCTCTCCTCCTTTTGTCACTGACTCCGCAGACTGCTTTGCCGTTTTTGCTGCTTCTTCCACACCTTCCTTTATCTTTCGGCCGATATCACTCTTACTGACTTCATCCAAACTCTGCAACGAAACAAAACAGGAAAGAAAAGGTCATTTCAGGGAAAACTTAGATTTTGAGTTACTCCTCTTTGGGAATCCTTCATTTGGGATCAACCAAACCTACGGTGAACACACAGATACGTGTCACCTGCGCCTGATTTTTACACATTCAAAATACGATCAGGAAGACTCCTCAGAGATTTCCTCCAGAGGTAAAAGTCAAAGCACACGAACCAGACCAACGCATCTGCTGCCTGATGAACCCAGAGAAGGAAGGAAGCAACCGAGCACAAGCTGCAGGGTTCAGTCACATCCTAAAAAACACCTGGAGGCTTTTTTTACTGCCAGACAACACAGAACCATACAGTCTCCAGTCTCCAAATCGGAGAGGAGTCACCAGACAGTGCCTGTCCTCTGGCCACTAAGAAATCTATCGTACACCACTGCTGTGACTTTGTTAACGACTCCGGCCCTAAATATTCAGAATAGCGACCACCTTTGGAAGAGCAACCACCTTCCATCAGGAAAAAACTACCGAGGGATAATCCAAACACACACAAACCCAAAACCCTCCAGCAGAACTGCCTCAGGGAAAGGTTCTTCCATGGCTGCGTTTTACCTCTTTAACTGTTCCAGTTATTTCTTCAAGTTTCTTTTTAATCACTTCTGAGGTCTTCACTGTTTCGGATTCGATGGTTTTCTGTAGAAAAAAAAAAAAAAACACATGAGGACAGAAGATACTCAGAATCCATTTAACCTCGGAACTGGGGGCAAAACGAGCTACATCGGACGGAGCCACTCGAGTAACCAGCATCAGCGTTTCACTTTCACAAGCAATGTTGTCTATAGTTCTTCAAAAAATACAAAAGAAGTGTTTAAATACAGCCAGCGTCAAATTTAATGTCTCATTATTTTATCTGCTCGTTATTTGGGGAATCCAGTAAGGGTCTGCTGGAAAGATCTTCCACTAAAAAATAAAATCACCCTAGGGCATCCATCTAGCAGTCAGTATTCCCAGCCAAGAAGAACGTCCTATAAAATGCTGAACGAAACAAAGAGATTCCAATTTATATTCAGAACAGTAAGAGCTCAGCGGCTGGGCAACGAAAACATCAAAGGAATCCATGAGGAAGACTCACGTATTTCCTCCTTGCTTCTCGGAGCGCATCAGATTCTTCTAGCTTTTTAGCTTCATCTCGGAATTTTTTAATACTTTCTTTCATCTCCTTGTTTTTTGCCAATTCCTGTTTGATGTTCTCCACGAAACCCGATATAAACCCCTTTCTTCCTCCAGCAGAGTAGCATCTAGACTGAAGAAAATCATTACAAGTTGTAGAATCCGAAGAGATTTCATTGATTTACAACAAGTATCAAAGCCAGCACGTAGATTTACTTAAGCCAAGCACGGGGTCACTTCTAACATATTAAATGTTGTGGAAAACATTCAGCTACCTTGAAAAAGCAGCAGCTTACCCCAAACCAGCCCATTTCTAACGCCCTGTGAAATACATCTACACAGCGATTAAAAAAGATGCTTCTCCAGAGGAAGTTTAACGCCAGGGCTTTGGCGGATGACGTTCCCAGATCACTGCTCCTGAACTCTGCCACGTGGACTCAGATGCTACAAAATTCCTTGAGTTCATCAAATATATCTTAAAAAGGGGAAACTTCCAATCTAAAAAGTGGAAACTTTCAACCTAAAAAGTGAGCTTCTCAGAAACTTATCCACATCCAGTAGATCAGCACCCTATTTGGGAACCACTTTTGTCCTGAAATAAAAGAATTCGGCCGCTCACCAACCTGATGGATCCCTAGAACAGGCCCGCTCATCCTGTACGCTGCGCCGCTGAGGACCGCAGGAGCCGGGTATCTTCTGGACACGAGCCATATGCCGCTGAGGAGACATTTCTGCCACGAAAACATCGGAGCAGGTGTTAGCACGCAAGACATGAGAAATCAAACGGGCTTTGGAAAACGATTCGTAAGCCAAGAATATTTAATTCTGTGTCCAAGGTCACAATAAAACGTCCACCGCCTTATCAGGCCCCCAGGTGTAGGAAAGGTTTTGTAAGAAGCTGCACCGTCCGGTCCTGCGGCTCCAGTGACGGCGCCGCCAAACACCACAACCTGAATCAAGTTCACTGCCGCGATGGAGTAACGGCGTGACTGCCCCACGCATCCTGCTGGCCCAGACATACGTGACATTAGTTCGCTGGTTTCTACACTTCTGAAACCCCCATCTTTTAAATTCAGCTCCCTCTTCTCTACAGTTACACCCCATCTCCACCAGCTGAACTTTATCAAGTTTGAATCCAGGCAGCAATGCTCCACAGCCCATCTTCAAACCTTCCTGTCTTCCCCGAGGCCAGGCTGTGCCGCAGGAAAGGACAATCCAGGTGTGATAACATCTGTATTAACTGCAAGAACAGCATGAAAGCCGGGGCTGGCTGCCCTCTGCACCGAGCCGACGGCAGCGCTGACCGAAGGCACCGCTGCTCCCAGCACGAATGCTTCCTCCCAGGTGTAACTTCGAGCCCAAAAGATCGGCCGCTGTCAAAGCCTGACACGCCACAAAGCGGCTTTTAAACCCAGAACCTCTGCGTTCAGCGCACACCCGCTCACCTGCCCGGCGCAGGGGGACAGCTTCCAGGATCCGGGAAGGGTTTGGGTGGGAAGGGACCTTAGAGCCCACCCAGGGCCACCGCCGGGGGAGCAGGGACCCCTCCCGCTGGCCCAGGCTGCCCAAAGCCTCGTCTTTGAATTCAAACCTTTCCAGAGCCCGTCGGTGGAGCAGCTCGGCTCCGTTCGGGCTCTCTGGAAACTCCAGGACCGAGCGGGCCTGAGGCTGCCCGGCCTGTCCCCAGCCGAGCCGGGACACCGGGACACCGGGACACCGGACGGGGGAGAGGGGCTCCCACCGCCCCCGGCGCTCCCCCAGCCCCAGAGCAGGGCCGGACCGGGCCGGTCCCTCCACGGTGCCCCCCCTCAGCAGCCCCAGGCCGGCCGGGCAGGGGGAGAGGAGGGAGCCGGCGGCTGGGCCCCGCTCCCCTCACGGCATCCCCCGCTCCGAACCGGGCCTCCCGGGGCGGCCAGCACGGCCCAGCGCTGCCTCCCGCCTCCCCCCCACAGCCCCACGGCGGATCCGAGCCCCGCGGAGCCGGCCCGGGCCTCGGTCAGCGGCTCCCCCCGGGCCGCCGCCGCCCCGCACTCACCCGGCAGCCACCGGCCGCCGCCGCCATCTTGCCGGCCCTGCGCGTGTGACCTTCGCGCGGCGCCGCGCTGTGACGTCACTGCTGTGCGCCGGCCGCCGCCACGTGGCTGAAGGAGGTAGGAGCGGAGCCCCGGCAGCCGCGGGACGGGCCCGGCCCCGGGGGAGCGGAGGGACCGGCACCACCGCGAGAGCCCCGGGAGGCGGCTGAGCGGCCCGTGGGGGGAGGCCGGCTCCGAGGGAACGCCAACAGCTTGTAACGGCCGCGGCTGTGGAGCAAAATGGGGCAGTGCGGGGTCGGCTTCCTTCTGCTCGAACCGTGCAGAACCCCGGGGGCTGCGGCTGCTCCCCCAGCACCGCACCCGGCTCCCAGCCCGGCGACGGCACCGTGTGCCTCCAGGCCTTCCAGCAGCAAGCCCCGCAGCCAGCGCTCAGAGAAGGCTCCTGGCCGCAGCAAACGCTCAAACAGGGCTCGTGGCCACTCAAGGAGGGCTTGTAGCCGCAGCCAACGCTCAAAGAGGGCTCGTGGCCACTCAAGCAGAGTTCGTGGCCACTCAAACAGGGCTCGTGGCCGCAGCCAGTGCTCAAAGAGGGCTCGTGGCTGCTCAAGCATAGTTCATGGCCGCAGCCGATGCGCAAACAGGGCTTATAGCCACTCAAACAGGGTTCGTGGCCATAGCAGACGTACCCGCTCAGAGTTCATCGCTGCAGCCGACGCTCAGGAGCTCAGTGCGGCAGCTGAGGCTGAAGCGGAGCTCCTCACCACCACAGCAGACGTAGCTGCTCAAACGGAGCCCATCGCTGCAGAGGACACCGCTGCTGGAGCAGAGCTCAGCCCTGCAGACAAGGTGCCTGCTGCAGCAGAGCCCCTCGCTGCGTTTTTTGTGATAACGAGGCTGGTTTGAGGTTCCTACGCTGCCCTGCTTCAGTTTTACCTTTCATCGGCACAGCTGCGCAAAAGGAAACGTCATTGAAGAACTGTGATGTAAAAAAAAAATAAATTGTGAATTGAGTTTAAATCAGAAGTTTCATCCCACAACTAACTTCTGTCAGTGTCACCGAGGGGTAAGGGGCAGGAGGGGCTGGGGGAAAGGGCTGGAACCTCTCAGACGAGAGTTTCCTCACGGAGAAAGCAAAGGTGAAATGAAAACCCAGGAGTCTGAAGCATGCCGAAGGCAGTGGTGAGGGAACAGGATCTTGAAGCTTATGGGGAGGAGATCAGAGGGGAGAAAAGAGTTAAGAGACCAAGTTGTGATTTTTTTCCCCTACACAGCAGCACTCTTAACAATTTTTAGAGCTATTTCAAGCTACTCTTCCACATTCAGGAAGTCTGACACCGCGCTGGCTCTTGGGGCAAAATTCAGTCACATCTAAAGCAGAGTACAGGCACCATCTGCTGATCTTTCAGCAGAAGACAAGGGTAATAAACTTCAGCTTAATAATCACAGTTGATTATATTCCAAATGGCTTTCTGAGCCTTTCTTTGGGCAACAAAGCCTGTTGGTGAATTTTCAGAGCAGTGGGGCTCACTGAAATGCTCCACAATTAGGGAAGGAAAAAAAAAAAAAAAA
>WKFP01014009.1:258718-280765 GCA_011057875.1 Pterocles orientalis
GCTTTGTTAACCAAGGTACTCTTCAAGGATACATATAGCCTGAACAGCCTCTATGGCTTGCTCAAAAGTGACAGTGCCGATCCCACGACTTTTGCCATCTTTATCTTCTAGGATGTCTGCCCGCACCACAACACCGGCCATGCTGAATACTTCTTTCAGTTTCTTCCAACCAACCTTGTAATCCAACTGGAAGACAAGTGATATTGGAAGCATGAGAAAGATTGCCATCAAAAACCAGCTTCAGTGTTCTTACATTTCCATTCCCGATATCAGCAATCTTAAGAAACAAAGCATTTTCACAGAGTTAGGATACAATTGAAATAAAGAATGCTACAGAGAGCAATGCAACATTCAAGTCAGTTAAGACCCAGATATTCTCTTCACGCACTACACAGCACTTACGTTTGCAACAAAGACAGTGCTCCCAAGCCTCCCTGCCTGCAAGGCGTGGATGATCTCATTGGGTATGTTGGGATTGTTGAGGATACTGGGCGGGATATTGATCATGCCGGGGCCGCCCGGGCCTGGACCAATACCCATTCCTCCAGCTGCCATGACCTTCTGCATTGCTCTCCTGGCATGCTCCCCGTCAGGATCCTGCAAAAACAGAAACAACATGCTCTGTATTCCCAAATGTGGGGGGATTTAGTGGCATAACTAAAACAGTCAAAAGGAGGAGTTTCCCTTTATATAGGGCTATCTGCTTCCTACAGATCTCGAGCCCACTACTTCACATATCATTGCCATCCACTAATTTATTATTTATTTTATTTTAACGAATATTTGCCAGCACCCCTCAAGTGATCATGTTAATCCTACTCATGCATTTCCCCCAGTTCTGAAAGTGTTTATCTATTATTCAATACCTACAATAAACCTCACAGTTACATCCGTTCCAAAGACTGATAAACCCCGAATGGCACTGGTGAGGTTTTGGAAGACAAACGCCAACTAACACTTGGCATCTTCAAAACAATGCAACAACTTTGCACTTGGACTTCTTTACAGGATACAAGTGTGTAAAATTTCAAAAAGATTGGTGTGGGCAACACCTTCCCCCCACACGCACATACAAGCTTTCCAACCCAAAAAAACTTTTTAATGTATACCCCCTATTGCTAGATAATCTCATGATTTTAGGACATGCTAGAGAACATGAAGCATAGGATGAAGAATTCAAGGAAGCAAATAAGATTAATTATTGTCACTTGATACTGAAAGTGAAGTAAGCACCTTCACAATACAAGGTGAACTTTGTCACTTTAGGTTGGAAAGGTCACACTGTATTCAGTGAGCAAAATGCACCAGCACTGCGAGACTGCTGAACAAAGTGAAACGTCAAATAGAATTAATTAGGCAGAAATATAGATTATTTAAAAATAAAAGCTATTTGAGTTAATTTGAATCTTGATCTGAATTTTAAGACTAAACAATAGCATGTTTTGCAAACAGGAGAAAGGATAGCTTTCGAGTGATTATTTCAGCTACAGAAAATCAGTAGTCTGAGGTGGAGAACACATTAAAGTGAATGCAAGTCACTTCTCGATTTAAATTTCCTATTTCTCTGTTAAAATAAGGTATTGCTTAAAACCAGATTAGCTCCAACAGAAAGCCAAGCGTGGTTGTCACACAAACTAAAGCGTTCTGATCTGGCAAAGAGATTCATCTATTCTGCCATAAATTTTTATTGTGTCACTTGAAGCCCTTTCATGCTCCTCAGCAGCGAGACAGCCAACGAGGACTGGGCAAAGCTGACTCCAGTGGTCATCCCCAATAACCGAATTCATCTCACAGGCGGACTGGGGCGCTTGGCTGGGGTAAGTGGTGTTCAAGTCCCTCATATCGCTAATACAGACTGCAATATTCCAGTATGACAACAGTTCTGTGAAGAGTTGGGCAAATTACAACCACCTCTTCTCAAGGACCGACACCAAAGGGCAGCTGGCTTCCAGTGGTCTACCATTAACAGGAAAAGTGACCCAGCGATGGCCCACTCAATGTCTTTTTCTTCCAAGGTCCCTTAGAGATGTCAGTGCCTGATGACTTCCAGGTGCAGCTCTGTTTTTCTAACCTTCCGCTTCACCTCTTCCTTCCTTTAAAGGGTAGCAAGAGGTCAACAGCGCCAGAAGATGGCTTGCGCCCAGAAGCAGGCTGCTGCCCCCAGAATTTATTACTCTACTTATAAAATCTGCCGCTTGCTGTCCCCATTGTTCTTCCCAAACACTCCTCAGCAGCAGGTTGCTAAGGGCAGACCTCCTGCACACATCCTCCATCTCATACTCACACAGACGTCTTTCACCTCCCACCCGAGTGGGCAGGGCGTGAAAGAACACAAAGCCTGCTTGGCTGAGAAGATAGCTCACGTACCCTAAGGCCAATCAATGCTAGCACTGAAGTTAATTCCCTTTTTATTTTTGTTTAATCAAAGCTTTGATGCAGCTACAGGTTCCAAACTGCTGGCATAAAACTTTAAACTTATCGATGGTTAAGAATGATGGTACAGTTGAGCATGTCATACAAAAGCAAAGCCATTAAAATGGAAATAAATCTTTGAAGTATTTTAGAAACGAGGTTATTCTACAGAATGTTTGTAGAATACATTATGATGCAGAATTAAAAGAGAAGGCGGTCAAGAACAAACAAGACTTACACAGGTTTCTTCTTCAGATCACTACATCAGAAAGTATACCTGCAGGTAAAATCCAAACTCCTGCTTCGTCAGAGCTCTGCACTGCTACCATCAGCACCTACCCTTTAAATCAAGTTTAGTCTCAATAACCACGTTCAAACTCAAGGTCAGCAGAACATGCTGATGGTAAAAAGAGGTTGACTGTCTTTTCTTTTTTTATCCTGCTTGATGAGTCCTATCAATTATTCTTATCTGCAAATGAGCCAGCCATAAATCTTTGACTAAGAACTACCCCTTCACCTTCAAATTCAACATACTGAAAGAACAGATGCACGTCTTACTTCTTTCACTTTCAATGGTCTTCCACCAAGACTATGCTTGTTCAAAACCTCTGCAGCCTTTTTCATGCTTTCTTCCATCTTGAATTCAACAACACTGTGGGGACACAAGACATCTAAGAACATTGCTTATTTTTTAAGAGTTTCCTCATTTCTTGCCATAAATTCAGAAGTGAACTTACGCGCATCCCTGATGAGATGATTTCACAGGCGAATATCAGGGAGGAAAGGAGGGAAGAAAGAAGAAATAAGTCAGTAAAAGCACAAATGCACTAAAAAGCTTTTTTTTTTTTAAAGTCAAATCATATTCATTAGCCCACATAGCAAAAATAAGTGTAATCTTACCCAATAAAACCTTCAATACTTGAATTCCATAAAATATAATTTCTTATGCGTTAACAGGATTAAACTGTAGTTTCTGAAGTTGTAAGAAGCAGAACTAAGTCCCGATTCTCCAAGAAAAATACCACACGCTTCACGTGACCTGTTCTTCTCTGGCATACAGCAAAACCCTTGCCATACTCTCACACTAAATCCGTATCCTTCAGTAAAGTGTGCTCCTACTATTTTTATCCTCGTAAGATACTGTTACTGAACTAAAGGACCTAAGTACCTACAGAAGGCAATATACATTTACATTTAGGAATTGAATTCTGTTGACTGGCACAGGAAGTGTAGTTTACAGAACCTGCTTTTGCACACTGGCCTTACAAATTCAGCAAACCGCTACAGTGACGTTTTCCAAAACGCAAGTATTACTTTAATATTCCGTACCACTATACGTACTGCTAGGGTCCGGGGGTCCTTCAAACAGCCAACGCCAACTGAACACAGTGGAAAACCACCCTAACGCTGCTTACGAGGCCCCATCCCACCTCCTCCCCGCCCCAAAAGGAGCTTTAAGCAATCCTATGTTATAGCCACTAAACATACACACTCTCTACCTTCCTGTCTCTACCTTCCTGACTTCGTTTCGTTCCACGCCACCATACAGTTACATTTTCATGTAGAAAATCCACAGAAGAAATCTCTCAAACACTTACCCTTGACTTTCCTTCAGCGTCCATTAAGAGCTCCACGTATGTTACCTCACCAACTACAAATCAGATTCCAGACGACACATATACCAAGGGAGAAAAGCCAAGAAAACAATGGGAATTTAGAACAATCAACAACCGTGTATGGAGCCTCTGCCTTATAAGCAAGCCCAGAAACACTCCATGTTCTCTAGACCACAAAACTGGACAATTACAGGTATGCAGTAAAGTCTTAAAACAGTCAAACATGTTCTTGATTTTCCTCCACTTCAAAAGCCAGCTATTTCCACATCATCAGTTTCCTTGATCTTTAGTACCCACTCGTTACTTGAGGCAATCCAAATCCATGGGAAAGTCTGCAAGAACAAGTTTCCTCCACTTCACACAGCATGCAATCTTCTCTCTACAGTCCAGAACTTGAACAGTTATTTGCTCTTCTCTGGATTTAAAGACAAACTTCCAAAAAAGTGAGTCGGACTGAATCAAGACATCATTAACTGCCTACTATTTATTTCAGCAGTGTTTTAGCCTTTTATTAGGCCCCAATAAAATTAATGTCCATTTTTTAGCTTCAGTGAGTAGTATTAAAGTCTGCCATGTTTGATCTCGAGACAAAATAGTCTACAAAAAAGGCAAAAGGCAAGACGCACTGGAAAACTACATCTGCACCTTTCCTCACAAGATTCGGATTGCCTTTTTATGACCACATAACCATACCGTGTGCCTCCAGAATACAACTACCAAAGTGGCTGCTGCCTTTGAAGTGACTGGCATACAGAAGAATCACCGAAGAAAACATTTTTGACTTTTTCTTTCTGGTTTCAGAAGTCCTAGTTTTTAAGTTTAAGACAGGAGGACTCCAGGTTGTTATCTGAGAGGTGGAAAGCAGTCTTTGGGGGAAACCAGGACCCAGTCTGAATACTGATGTCATACTTTAAGCAAGGCACAGGAGTCTCACAATCAAGGATCTACCTCTTAGCAAGGGACAGAGAGAGGAGGAGGTGTCCAGCCTGCCCTCTCACAGGACACCTAGCGTCACTGTGCAAAACAAACATCCTGAAAGGTCTCTCTTGAAGCTGGAAGAAAAGGAATGCTTAGTGAAATCACTACTTTTTAAAATCTCCTTTTCTTATTTAAAAATATAATTTAGCAATATCAGCATTCCAGTCAAAGAACCATTAGCTAGACAGACCAAACGGACTCTGATCCGTTCATATTTTTGAGGACAGCATTTGAGACTGGTAGAGGCTAACAAGCAAGTCCCTTTGAAAGGGACAGGGCAGATCAGAGCATTCAATTACCACCCATATTACCAAAATGTTCTGAAGCCATCCATCTCAACAGCAGCAGCCAGGGTCCTACCACACTTTTATGAAGAATGCAAGTGTGATTCAACAATTAACAAATTCCCAATTGCCTACGATACAAAACCACTCCATTTCACAGAGGCCAGAAGTCACAGGTTAGAAGTCTCTGACTTTGCTCCCAGTAACACTACTGAGCCCTGGACTCTCCTCTCCCAACCACCAGCCAAATTCAGCTATAATTCTTACTTCAGATCCACACAAACACTTCCAAAGACGTTTGCCAAGCTTGAACATATTAAATATGATTTAACATTTACTCTTTTAACCAATCTCTGACCTCTGAACCACAAGATTTCCAGGAGTCTATCACAGCAGCAATTGTTTGTCACTTGGAAAATCTAGTATGAGCCAATTTTACTCAGTGCTTCACATTCAAGCCCTACAGACACCTCTATTAAAAACTAAATATACATCTTGAAGTAGCTGTTTTCCTTCAAAGGACATCTGAACTTCCTGAATAGCCTAATTTAAAAAAAAAAAAAAAAGCAGGGGGAAGGGAAACGACACAAATAGTGTAACAGCTCAGCATCCAAGACACCAAGTCCAGAGTACAGAACAACTGCAATAAAAATGCATTTTTTCACTTGAAAACACGTGGAACGATTCCACATGACACTTCTTCCAGGAGACTACTGTTTGAGTCTGGCAAAGGAAACTTTTCTCTAAACAACCAACGCTGGGTGACATTTTATTTGGCTTTTTTCTAGTTCCCAAACTACAGTACATCAGGCAGTGGGGATAAAGCAGCAATAGCAGACAAGGGCAGACTACGACAGCGCACAAGCAACTGAGCCATGGAAAAGTACTAACAGCAGATATCCGCGTGCTAAACCTGCTTCAGAGGGCAAAAGAAACGCACAGTGATCCTAGAGAACAGCTGGCTTTTTTCAGGAAACATATCCTATATCCACAATTGAAGACATTTCATTCAAGCACAAGAGCCTGGTACTTAAGGAACTCGAGTTTATTACCAGACCAGCCTCCAAAGGGAGATAAAATTTGTGGAAAACGCTAGCTCTACGTCAATGGAAGGATAATTAAGGAACATGTTCCCCATGGTGTCTTTAAGTCTTAACTTAGAGCAGACAGATTTATTTTTTTAAACTTCACACATAAGAAATTTCAGAAACTACGTGTTTCCTAATACAAGGGACTGAAGCAGAAATCACTGTAATAACTAAAAATACAAACCAAAGGAATTTCCAGTGTTACTTATCATTAGTCATTGCTCTTTTTTCCCCTCAAACTTTATATCCACTTCCCAAAGTAGTTCATCTACAAGGAAAATTAAGATGTTCAAGCCAGGTTGGTCTGCCAGCATTCAGATATTCTGCGATGGCTGCTCAGGAAGCTCAGGTCAGTGTGTCCATGTGGTGACTTGAGGCATGGCTCAGACGGATTCACCCAGCCCTAAAGACACATCTGGGAAGTAACCAGGATAACAAGCCTAGACACGGATGTCAACTTAGCAGATTCTCAAGTTGGGCAATATGATTCTAACAGTCAGCGACAAACCAAGAAGCGCTGAAAGGCATGAAAGGTGCAGAGAGGCAAGCCCCAGCATGAGAAGCACAGACACTGCAAAAGGGGTAAATGCTTTAGAGCATGGTCATTTCTTCAGCCTACAGGGTCAAAAGTAAATACTAAATAGAGAAGGAAGCCTCTCAAGACATTATCAAAACTACATAGGTGTCCCATCATCTTCTGAAGTAAGGAATTACAAGCAACATGACTGATTCAGAAGGACTCCGCCATCAAAAGCCAAACGCTTTCAACACGAGGCAATTCAGAATTCCTCCTTCATTTACAGGGTTTAAAGCTCTCGACAGGCAACCTCTAAAAAGTTATGCGGGCAGTTGGGGCTGGGGAGAGAGAAAAGAGAAACACACTTTATACGTATACAAAGCTCTAGTTAAAAGAGGAGAAGAAAAACATTCTTCCCAAAGCAGAGACAGAAGAATTTGCAAGTTATTCTTTTACAATAGGAGAAGAGAAATCTCACTTTTCCACGAGAGAACCCAGAAAAAACACGGATCATTTTGGCTCTAACAGCTAAGGGAGGAAATAGGAAGTGAAAAAGCTTATATCCACGGAAGCACAGAGCCTCCTTGAAAAGATGGTTAATGAAAATAGAGCAACTCATTAGCCCATCTACTGAAAGTAAGGGGGAACCAGGGAAATGTGGAACAGCACTTCCACATTGCTTATTCACCCTCTTCTCTTTGCACACCTAAAACTTCAGTCTGCAAACACACTGCGACAGAATCACAGGCACTGAAACCCAGGGACTCTCCAGCAACAGCTGTCAGCACCAAAGTAACTAAAGTGCCCAACTGATATTTGAGATTGAATTGCAGAATCATGGAATGGGTCGGGTTGGAAGGGACTTTAAAGATCATGGAGTTCCATAATAGCAAGAGGGAACAAGCTACAGCTTTAGGAGGCCACAAAGCTTCCAAAAATTTCTGGAGACAGAGCAAGAAAGAAGTCAACACATGAAGTTCAGCAGCTGCTCTTCTTTAGAGAAAGTTTAAACTGGGAAAGCTTTGGTGCTTCTTTTCCTCACACCAGTTCACACAGCCAGGTTTTGCTTTGAAGAGGTCAGCATGCCTGCTCCACGCTACGTAAACGTGGGTACAGCCGTGGCAATGCAGTCTCTGGGTGTCCTGGAGTCTTTGAACGTGACATGAGTGTGGCCTTGACTGCAACTGCTCCCAGCTTTACAAGAGAGCAGACCATAATTATTGCCTCATTTTACAGCTAATCTTTCTCCTTGTGTTGTATGCCATCTTGCTACTCTGCTCAGGAAAAAGAATTAAAAATATAAAATTCTGTATTTCCTAAAGGAACCAATGAATACCTCAAATTCCAATACAAATTCTTTATCACTGATGCCACCTGCCATCAAGCGTTACCATTTTTCTCCCTAAGACAGAGCCATTTGTTGGGGGACAGATCAAGACAGCGATTTAGCATCCAATCATGGTTACATTTAGACTCCACTTACGTACTGAAGAACTGCTGCCTCATTCTTCTCCTGCCGCCATTCACCAATTGCCAATTATCAAAGCGGATTATGTCAGTTTAGTAGAAGCTCATGTTTGTCAGCCAACACAAGGGAGTTTCAAACAAGAACATTTTTTAATTTCATTAATAACTACGTCATACTGCATACCTGTAATTGAGTTTCACCAACAAATACACTGGAATGACTGAACCAAGACATTACTCTTGAGACAGATGTCACCTTTAGAAGACTTCAGATGTACGCATCTGAAGAAACCAGGTTGCAGAAATACGAGCAGACCTCCAAGCTCGTGTCGCCTAACCCATACTTACTGACGCAAACCAGCCGATTGAGGGGAACTCCTCCTACGTTCAGCAACCTGCTCTGCCATCGCTGCTAACAGCTTAAGTCGTCACAACTGCCGAGCAATGGAGCAGTCATGAAACACCTACATTTAATCTTTATGTCCAAATCCATTTCACGTGCTCCCAAAACCTTGAGCGTTTGGCCTGTAATTCTTACACTTACAAACCAAGAATTCTAACAGTTCAGTTTTTCCACGGTCACATTCCTGGTTCTTGGAACTACTATGCCTTGTAGCAAGAAGTACCGATTGAGCGAATTCAAGCACAGCACCAGAGCACGAATTTGGTAGAAGTCAGTGACTAGTTCGAATGAAATCGCAACTACGCAGCAAATCTAAACTGTTGTATTTTAACAAGCAGTCCCAAAAACCAAGAACAAAATGCTTCTCAGTGTTTAGCATAACAAGCCCTGCAGACAGAATGAAGAGGTTTCAACGTTCCCCTAGGAGTATCTGCTGGAATGAGCAGCTGAACAGCAAGGCAGGAAACAATCTCACACCGGCCTTTTCCATCCACGTGAACTGGAGAGAAACCACAAGACACTTGGAACGGAATTCAACACAGTACTTAAAATTAGACATCTACACATACAGACACTCCTATTAACCAATGGATCTCGTGTAGCAAAGTGAAAGCGTCGTTAAGGAAAGGGACCATTCATAATTAGGGCCTGTTAGAGCAGTCTTTGAGACTGTAAGTCTTCGTATTACAGAAAACCACTGCTGAATCCCAAGCATCAACGTTTCACAGCCTCTAATTATGGAAGCTTCCCAGGGCTTACGTCCTGAAGTTCCCTACACAAACTCAGTTCCATTTTGCCTCCAAAGACAAACATTTTAAAACCCTTTGGAAATTTGTTTTCCGATTCATTAGGCCACACCTAGTGAACATTAAGTGTAATTCCTTACCTAGCTCAAACACAAGTGAACACTGATCACTATTTTGAGACATTTATGACTGATACTATGTATTTTAGAAGTGACCCACAAGAGGAATGGTTGTATTAGTTACTTATAACTTGTTTTGAGACATTTTAACGGTGGAGAAGCCAAGTATTTTCTTGCCACTCCGCTGCATGTCCAAGGCAACTTGAAAACTCGTTAAGTAGTGCATCAACTGAAAGTAACGCTATGTTTAGACTTGCCACCACCTGAGAGAAGTCAGTCAGCTCAATTTCTTCATCTTCTTCACGAGATTAAGACACCAAGGTCAAGAAACTAAAGGTGGCTCCCATCCACATGGAGCAGTTGAATAGAAGTGGAGGAGGGGGAAACACCATGACCATGATTTCCAAAGCCCTGTGTTGCAGCACATGCCAAAGCACAAACCTAATTTTTCTTTTTTGCAGGTCACCCTTAAATACATTTTACTGCTATCAAATGGCAGTATGGATCTTTACCTAAGCACAAATCACTATGACATTTGGGGACACAGCTACATATACACAAACCAAATCAGCAATAACTAACTATCTTTATTACCCAAAAGACATTAAAATGCTTCAGAAAGTTCTGTTGCCTGTCAAGGCCAAATTCTGAAGACAGCCTAATTTTTTCCCCATAAGAAAAATACTCTTAAATCTCCAATGAAGCACTATTAGCTATACGCCAACATGCCTACAAAGAACTATCCATCTGGAAGGCTGCCAGGGAGCGGATGTTGTGCAACACCCAAAAAGGCTTTGAGCACACCTTTTACAAAACTCATGTCACTAAGTCCACCCAGAACTTCAACTCCTACGTTTACAAACAAAGTCAGCCACGAGTAAGATGACAGACATCACTTGGCCACCTGAGTTGTACGTTACCTTTCTCTTTGACCAGGTCTTTCAGAGACTGCCACTTCACATCAAACGGAATATTTGTAATAAAAGCTCGGTATCTTTTAGCAGGATTAGCATATGGCTCAAAGCGATTTCCTCCTCTTTTGACACTTTTCTCTTTTCTTTTTTCATTTTGGCTTGGTCGTTCACCTTCACTGCAAGCAAAGAAAGATAATCACACACGTTAACTACTCTGGCATTCGATCAATGTCACACCACTTCCTGGAACATAACTTATTACATCCTTAAAACTAAAAGTTTCATGCATTCACATTATTTGCAAAACTGTACACCTTTCAGCTAAACCTGGTACTCACAGCACCGGTGGTGCTACATCGCATACTGTAACAAAAGGCTTCCTAACAGCAGACTATTTTCTCCCATGTTTATCCAATTTAACTGTTTTTCGACTTCACAGGCTGAATCTCCTTAAAGCCGACCAAGCCTCCTTGGGACGCTCCAGACCAGACATCCACCCTATTTATTTTCTCCTTAGCACACTGTACTACTTCATCACCTAAGACGAACTCACCGTATCTGTAGTCTTACACTAGAAGAATTTTAACAAAATGATCCTGTACATAACTAAGCACTCAGGTGAATGACTCTCACCTAACAACCCTTTCTTTTTTCCTCCAATTACTACAGTTTTTAGATGACACAAATTCAAAGCCTGTGTGCCTTCCAACAAATGTACTGAATAGTTCTCTTAACTGTTTTAGAACACCAGCTCTAACAGGTCAAAACTAAAAAATCAGAAATTTATCCACAAACCTAGATGACCATCAGGTCTTAACAGCATACAAAAGCAACTGAGTAACAGTACTTTTAAAAAATACAGCAATAAAATACTTCAGCCTCTTCCTGGCATGACTGGCTTAACAGATCAAATGACCTTCCTTGTTCAGTATGTGCTGGTTGAAAAAATGCAGAAATGCAAGAATTCATGAGAACACAGGTCAAAAAAGCTGGCAAAGTCTCTAAAACTTATCTATACATACTTTTGCTCAAGTTAAGAGCTATGTAGCCCTGCAAAGTCTAAGCCAGAAACTAGTATTTGTCTGAGAAATGCTGGCTCTGATGTGAGCACACTTCTGCATCAACAGACCTTTAGAACCATTTCAATCACTGAACAGACACAACAGCCTGCAGAGGAAAAAAAGAAACAAGTATGCAGATGTCTAGAAAGTTTTATATTTGAGTGGGTTCCCCATTTTTATTACATAGCAGTCTACACCTTTTCAGCCACAAGGATTTGTTACAAGCAAACACACAAAAATATTGTTCTTTATGGATACAGCCAAACCACAAACAGAATTGGGCTCTAACCACGGCCACTGTGTATCACTTCATGTCAAGAGAGACACAGGTTCTGCAGGTATGAAATATGATGGAAAAGAGGTCTATAAAAAAAAGTGTTCCTTTAGTAATGTACAATGTTTATTTCACCAAGAAGTGACAATTTTAGACCTTCCCTCACTAAACTTTTTTAAAGCTTCTTGAGTAATGAAGCAATTCAAAACCCAAAAATAGATTCCAAATAGGACAATCCTTCTAACGCCTTAACTTCTGCTTGGATGAAGAAATAACACAAGACTTAGTGCTGGTGTTAAAAGCCACACCCAGTTTTTTATGGTTATTTCTCAAACTGGAAGTATTTACATTCCCCCTGGGTTGAACTGCTGTATAATGTGCTTTGAAGTACTGGGGCACTTCAGGCATTTTTTGCAATCCTGCATTTAGGGCTCCCAAGTCAGCTTAAAAACACCTCAAGCTTTGACATACCTGTACAGAACTGGGGCAAGCCACAGTACTCGCCATTAAAGACAAGCATTAACCTAGAACATATTCCTTGTAACAAAATCCAGACAGGTCAAAAGAAATGTCAAGGAAACTACTTCAGCTGCAAAGTTTGGGGCTTTTTTGCAGGATTTCAGACACCACCACACGGAAAGATGAGAACAGGCAGGCACAGGTCCACAGAGATCGCTCGGAAGATGTAGTTGGTTACCAAGTATGAGAACAACTGAGCGTTTAGGGCTTTGTTTCAGGGAGTTCTAGACAGCAGGAAGGAACGAGCATCCCATCACCTCCAAATCACACCATGTCTGCCCACGAGTATCCCAAAGTGGGAAGGGCAGGCGAGATGAAATTCCCACAGTGGCTTCGCCCATCCCACTAAGGAACCACTCTGAGTAACTGTGATCCACTTACACCAAGGCTAAAGCAAGATCTACAGAAAATAATGCATTGAAGTCTTTTCAGAGGATATTTTATCTACTCTTATTTTTTTTCCTTAGGTTATAGAACTGAAATGCTCCATTAAGACTAATGAAAAATTCTGCTGTTTGTGATGTGTGCAGAAGGAAGAACCGAAGGGGAAGCTCTTATTTCCTATTAAGCACATTCCTCTGTAACATTTCTTAAACATGCTGCCTAGACCCAACAGTGTACCAGAAATCACTAAACACAGCAAGAATCAAAATCCAGTATAGGCAGGCCCCCTCTTCCCCCCTCAAAGGGCATTGAAAATACGCTCACATGAACTCTGGCATTATCACACAGATGTGTCAGCTTTGCTACACAGAGCTTGATATTACACGTAGAATTGTACTTAGATAAAATGATAAGCTCTCTGGAGAAACCCCAAATATAACAAAGGCCAGGGAAAAAAAAATCAGAACAAAGCAGACATCTTTACTTATACTTCTAGGAATAAATCACCTCCTTATATAAGGGAAATTACTGATTACATATTACCTAGAGCTGCAGGCTCTGCTACAGTTGCCAAGAGCAAGCTTTGAGGTGGAAAAAGAATCTCAGACACAACCATCCTCCACGTACCAACTACCCAACATGAGGAGGAACGAAGATGATGGGAAGATCCTTCCCTAGCCCTGGCTAATATATTACATGTCACTGCATGAAGTGCCACGGTGACACCAGGATACCCACCCTCGGGGATCAGGACTGCCTCTGCTCCTGAACAGGCATGCCTGCTTCTGCCTGGCAGGAAGAAGACAGAAAGAGTTGCGCATGTCAGTATTTTTTTCAGTTGCCATAAGCACAGTTTAACTATTTTGTGTTGGAAGAAAAAAAAAAATATATATATACATATGGACATTTTACCCCAAAAGTGACATTTGGAAAGCTGACTACCCTCCTGGTCACATGAAACACAATCCGGCAGATGCAGATGAGAGTGGTTTTTCAAATTGAGACACACCGTCATCTCCTCACCATACCCGTGTTATCTCTAATTAACTACAGACCATTAAGCTGGCCTCTTATTCAGATCTGTCAGCTCCAGGCCAGGCTACAGCTAGGCAACGTGCCTGGGCGAAACAGCCCAGCAGCAACTGGGCTGACACACAGCTACGCAACACACCTCAGGAACAGCAGATAAACAAATCTGACCTGAAGTCTTGAACATTACTCACAGAACATCAGGCTCCAAATGCCGATTCTTATCTCCGTGGCATGTAAGGCTCGGGGCCAAAAATTAACTGAAGAAAATGTGTTCTTTATTCCACAGATTTAGTATTTTAAAAAGCTTTGCTAACTATTAAATTTTCTAAAATGTCAGCATTAACATAGGAAAGTGAAAAGCAGCCCCCACATTTACAGACCTAGAACTGTAACCCCTGCAGTTTTTTTTTTTAATTTCTGTAACATTCTATTGACATCAGACACACTTCACTTATTTAGTGCCTGGCATCACCTTCAGGCTCTCGAGGCATTTGTCTCTCGTGTCCCTAACCCACTCCCAGGTAAATCATCAACCAAAAATCAGAGCACGCTTTGCTCCAAATATTGCAGCAGTTTGAGAGATGACTGCTCGAGGAGAGCTTAGCTATTACCACCTGCCATTGATAGAATAAAAAATAATTAACTTCGACCACCCAAACCCACCCCGCTGGCACAGCCTACACCTCGAGGGAAGGCTTTAAGTTGCGCACTAAGGCCCAGCAGAAACGTTTCCTAAGCGGGATAAGCAAAGAGGATCTCCAGGAGCTCCCCGGCCGCCGGACGGGGCCTGCGCAGTGCACGAAGCGCCAGCCCGAGGGCCCGGCTCCTTCCCCGCTCCCCCCTCAGCCGGCGGGAGCCCCGGGACGCGCCTTCCCGGGGCGGCTCCGCGCCCGCCAGCCTCCGGGTAGGCCCCGCCCGGCTTCCCGGGGCGCGCCCGGAGCCGAACAGCGGCTCTAACCTCGGCAGAGGCCCTGGCCGCGGTCCCGGCCCCGCGGGAGCCCCGCCCCGCCGCTCCCCCCACTTCAGGCCCGGCTCAGGCCCGCGGCGCGGGGAGGCCGCATGCGGCGCGCAGGCCCGGGCGTTAGCGAGACCGTTTTACCTCTTGGGGGGCGCATCCCCAGGAGCGCCTGCCCCGTTCGGAGCTGGTGGCGGTGGTGCTGGAGCCGCCGCCGTGGCCGCGGTGGCCGCCGGTTCCTCCATTTTGCCGCCGGCGCTTTCCGGGGCCGCCGCGACCGCCGCCGTCGCCGCCATTTTCCCAGCGCTGCGCCTTTGTGTGAGGAGAGCCCGCCCCGCGCGCTCCGCGCACTGCACGCCGGGACGGGGGCGGGCGGCAGAGTCGCCGGGCGGTGTTGCGCATGCGCACTGAGGCGGCGCCCTTCCCGCCAGCGGCGTCGCAGCGTTTCCTCAGCCGGGGCCTGAGGGGATGGCGGGACCCTGCTGGCGCTGCGGGGTTCAGAGAGTCCCAGGATGATTTGGGTGGGAAGGGACCTTAAAGCCCACCCAGTGCCACCCCCAGCCATGGGCAGGGACACCTCCCACTAGCCCAGGTTGCCCAAAGCCTCATCCAGCCTGGCCTTGAACCCCTCCAGGGATGGGGCATCCACAGCTTCTCTGGGCACCCTGGGCCACTGCCTCACCCCCCGCACAGGAAAACATTTCTTCCTCACATCTCATCTCCATCTCCTCTCTTCCAGCTTAAACCCATTCCCCCTCATCCTGTCACTACACACCCTTCAGCCCGGCTGGCAGGTGGGCCCAGCGGGGAGATGAGGGTTGAGTAGGGGGTGATGCTCACGAGGGAGCTCCAGTGCAAACCAGAGGATTGTGCCCCGAAGGCCCCTTTCTGTCCCCAGACCTGACGCTTACTCCACCTTGCAGCTCCCGTGCGTGCAGCACCGAGGGCTAGGGGGCTCAAAGGCCAAATAGGGTCCCGGGCAGGGCAGAGGAGAGCCCCGGGGCGGGCTGTTTGTTTCCCTCCATTCGGATGCTTAGCAGAGCCGTCACCACATCGGTCAGGCACGTTGGTACAACACCAAAAGCACGAATACATCTGCATTAGGGACAATACAGGTAATTTTTTCCCACCCCAAAGACTGACCAGAAAATGCCTCACAGAACAAAGGTGTAATACAGCAGCTGGGGAGGATATTTATTATAGAAAAAAACTATTGCCCCCATGATGAACACCGACAGCTGAAGCGTGGGGCCTGCCTGGTGCCCAGCCCTGCTTTGCTCTGAGGAATCCGAGCTCCAGCTCCCCACAGCTTACAGCCCCTGCAGTGCTCCGGCTCCCCCAGCTCCTCACAGCCCCCCAGGGCCCGGGACAGAGCCCCCGGAACCTCTTCTTGTGCCGCGGAGCACCGGCGGACTGTGACACAGTGGGCGGAGCTCGCTGACAGGCAGCAGACGCAGCCAGTAACAGACGAGGAGCAGCCAGGCTGTGTCTCGTTGCACCAATGAGAGGCCGAGGAGGGCGGAGCTATACCCCGGAAGCGGCAAGCAGTGCGGGGGGCAGGTGCGGGGTGGCACTGGTGGCTGGGGGAGGTCGCAGCCATGTCGGAGCGGAAGGTGTTGAACGTGAGTCTGGGGGGGATTCCCCGGCTGAGGGGTGCTGAGGGGGGATCTTGGCGGTCTTCAGGCCGGGCTGGCCCAGGGGGCGGTTCCTGATCGCTGAGGTCGGTCCTTAGACCAGGAGTGCTGGGGAGGCCCCTGGCGGTTGGGGGGTGCTGAGGCCCTGAGGGGTCCCTGAGGGGTCCCTGAGGGGACTCTCGGGCTGGGAGGGGGGCGTTGCGGCGGGGATCCCCAGGCTGGGGCTCCTGGCAGTGCTTGGAGGGGGCTGGCAGGGGCAAGAGGGTCAGGGCCTAAAATCGTGAAAGGATTGGTGGGCCTGGGGCTGAGGATGGACAGACAGACAGACACACACACATACCAACGGCTGGCTCTGGCGGGGAGGGGGGACAGCGTGTCTAGCACTTGAGACCACGCCTGGTTCGTAGGGACACACTGGCTGCCGGCTTCGTGGAGCCAATCCCAGCTGGGAGCCTGCCTGTCACCATTCACACTGCTCCGGGTGACTCTGCGCCCAGCGCACACACATCTCTGCTCTGTCTCTCTAGAAATATTACCCGCCGGACTTCGATCCTGCTAAGATCCCAAAGCTCAAACTCCCAAAGGACCGACAGTATGTGGTGCGGCTCATGGCGCCCTTCAACATGCGGTAAGAGGGGCTGTACCGGGCAGAAGGAGAGAGTTGTAAAGAGAGGAGTTTGCTTGGGAATCATTTAGTCTCCATCCATGGCAGGGGAGCTGCTGCCGGCAGCCGTTAGAGGTGACACAGACCAAAAGAAAAGGGGAGAGGAAGAGGGAGGAGATGCTGTGGGTGATTTTGGGGTACTGAGGCAAAAAGAACCTTTGCTCAGAACCTGGGCCTGAAAATCACTTGCTCTCTTTTTTCCCTTCTTTTGGTGTGTTACAGACTTTTCTTTCTCCTTTTCTAGATGCAAGACATGCGGTGAATACATCTATAAAGGGAAGAAGTTTAACGCCCGTAAGGAGACTGTTCAGAATGAGGTGTACTTGGGCCTTCCCATCTTCCGCTTCTACATCAAGTGCACGCGTTGCCTGGCAGAGATCACTTTCAAGGTGAAATATCTCCTGTATTTTCTGTGCTCTCGCTTCCTGGGGAGGTTGTGCAGTCTGTGGACGTTACTGGGTGCTGACCCCATGGGGAAGAGGTGTCCCAGCAAAGACTGAGTCTGGCCGTGCGCTTTTTGGTGTCTCTTCCCTTATTGTGGCAGTTTGTAGTTCTGAAATGTCTCATCCATCCGTGGGTGGGCATCTCCTGGAGCAGCGCAGAAGGCCATGGGTGATTGTCTGCCCTGTGGTGTGAATGAACTTGGGAAAAGTTTGATTGTAGCTCTGGAATGGCCGCAGGATGGCTGGAGCAGAATCGCCCCAGTGCAATGATTTTGCCGTCTCGTTTCTTCCTTAGACAGATCCTGAGAACACAGACTACACCATGGAGCACGGCGCCACTCGCAACTTCCAAGCTGAGAAGCTCTTGGAGGAAGAGGAGAAAAGAATGCAGAAGGAGAGGGAAGAGGAAGAGCTGAACAATCCCATGAAGGTACAAGAACGTGCCCTTCTCTGCAGAAGACAAATCTTTCTCCTGCCCTGGCTGGCTTTCCGTATCAGAGCAGCTTTTCCTGTCCTATTAAGACCCAAAAATGAGGATGATGATGATCCTCTCAGTGCTTCCTGCCCTATACTGGGTGGGGTGGTGGTATTGGAGGTTGCTGGCTACCTCACATACGCCTGACTTATCTCTGGTCACCCAGGTCCTGGAGAACCGAACCAAGGACTCCAAGCTGGAGATGGAGGTTCTGGAGAACCTGCAGGAGCTGAAGGAACTCAACCAGCGCCAGGCAAACGTGGACTTTGAAGCGATGTTGAAGCAATACAAGGAGTACGAGGAGGAGCAGAAGCGTAAGGAGCAAGAAGAGGATGAGCAAGAGATGAAGTGAGTGGGCTGGAAGCGTTCGTGGGCGTGTGACACCGGCCACGCTGGCCCTGGCTGGGCAGGGCGGTGTCTCACCCTTTCCTCAGCACCCTGAGAGCACTTAGGAGAGAGTCCTGCCTGATTTAATGGGAATTGCCTGGGTGGGCTGTAGTCCTGAGTGGGCTGTGAGGAGACTGGGGACAGTTTGTCGTGGCAAAGTGTTTCGGGAGGTAGAGGTGGAGGGGTTTTGGTATCGCCGGCCCATCCAGTGGGGAGATCCGGGCTGCTGCTGGGGTCTGGCTGCCCCTGAGAAGTGTCCTCGCGTGGAGAGAGAGTTTCTGCACCTGGCCGAGGCTGCAGATCTCGGTGCTGTCGACCTTTGGGTGCTGCTTGAACGAGACTTCTTAAGAAGCACCTGAGAAGGTGGATCCCGTTGCACTGCTGCTGAATTCCAGCAAGCGGGGCAGGCATGGCCGCACTCAGCGTGGCGGTGGAACAGAGCCAGCCCTGACCCTCCTCACGCGGGCTCTCTCCTCGCAGAGCGATGCTGGAGCAGGCTCAGAACCAGCGCCTGCTGGTAGACTCCGACTCTGACGAAGAACCCGCAAAATCGCGCACAAAGCCTGCGGCCAAAATGAAACCTACGGACATCTTGCAGGAGGTGAGCCAGGGCAGAGCCTCTTCCCCCAGCCCGAATCCGCCATCCTGGGCTGCGTTTTGTCCCTGTTTTGTGTGACACTAGAGCCCCAGTGCCTGTCACGCATGAGCAGCTTAGAAAGCCGGTGTCCCTGTGCACTGAGCCGAAAGGACACAGGGATCAGTTGGTGATTTCAGACCGTGGCTGCTGACAAAGGCGGGGAGGGAGCTGTCCCTGTCCTTGCTCAGGACGTGGCTTCCCTTCCAGCTCCAAAAGGACGAGCTCGCCTATGCCTTGGTCACAATCCAGGCAGGATTTCAGCACTCTGAAAATTACAGCGGTGAAACCACCGCCTGGGCCAGCCTGTCTCTTGCTTCTGTTTTGTCCGTGTTGGAGAAAAGCAGAACAAAAGAGCTTTGAGCGCCCGTTTGTGAGGGAGGGATTATCCCCGCAGCCAGGCCCCTGCGCTGCCGCTCTCCGATGTCGATCCGTGTCCGCGGGGCCCTCTGTCCGGGTAGATGAATCAAAGCTGCCGTGTCTCTAAGCCAGGCTGGGGTTAATCCCAGCCGTGTTCCCTGGCCCGGCACTAATCCTCGTGCCCGGGGGAGTTGGGTTCGGCGGCTGGACCACCTGCAGGCACGCGGTGGCTAGCAGAGGCTTGCAGCCCTGTGGCACGCATCTGGCTCCTCTGCATCTCCGCACCAGCCCGCGGCCACGCAAGGCTGGATTTAACTGTCACAAGCAGCAGGACATTTGTCTCCGAGGGTTGTTTTGCAGCCGGTTAGATCCATATCCCTGTTTGATGAGCTTGTGCCCGTCCCTGCCGGGGGGAGAACACCCTCCGTGGCCACTCCAGGCAGCTGCCCGCGTGTCTGTCACTCTTTGTGCTGCTGTTTTTACCGCTCCTCCTTCTCCCCCGTCCGTCTGCCTCCCCTCCAAGGCTGGGGCACCCTCACACCGCTGCTCTTCTCCACAGGAAACTCAGCCCCAGAATAAGAAGCCGAAGACGGAGAGCTGGGAGCGGAGCGTGGGCAAACTGAACACCAAGTCCCAGCTGGCCGGGCTGGTGACGGTGAGGAAGCAGAAGCCGGATCCTGGCCCGGCTAACGGGACGGAGAGCCAAGGCACCACGGCCAACACCGGTAACGGCCCGCACGGGGATGGGGTGGCCTGGGCTGGGCCGTGGGGAGGAGTCTGGCCACACCCAGGCGGGGTTTAGCTCTCTCTTCAGAGCCCGAGTGGTCTCAGGTCAAGTCCTTGTTGTGGGACAAGGGGTTGTCCCTGTGTCCAGGAGATGTCCCCATGGAGGAGAGGCCCGTGGCGATAAGCCAAGGTCTTGGAGACAGACCGTCAGGGTCAGAAGCTTCCAAACAGCGTCTGGGTGCGCAGATACGGTGCTGGAACCGTCACAACAGTGAGATACGGATGGAAAAGCAAGAAAATTGCTTTGGTTTAAGGCCTGATTGTAAAACCTGTCAAACTGCAGGAATTTGGAGGCTTTAGGGATCTGGTGAAAACAAGCAGAAAGGTTTCCCTGCACCTCATCCCTCACTGCAGCGGGAACCCAGAGGACTGGGAGAAGGGGCCGATGAACTGGTTGGTTCTGGGCAAGTCCCTCTGCCCTTGGGGGATCCCTGGGGATGGCCGGCTCTGGGAGTTGCCCCATTTTTGGTCCTTTTTCCCCTGCCGCCGGCTGCTGGGGGGCTCGGTTCAGCCAAACCCCGCTGGCTTCCGAGGATTTGGAGCCGCTCCTGCAGCTCGCGTGGCCAAAGCCGAGAGCCGGCTCCTCTCTTCCTTTCGGCGACGGAAATCTCCCGGGGGATTGCGGAGGGAAAAAGGGGGTTTGCAGACCGTGGGCCCACATGGCTGCTTCTTCCTGGTCCCATGGGGTCTCCTTGTCCCCCCAATTTGACCTCATCAGGATGGGGATTGGGGGTGAGGCGCCGCTCGGACTCTGGCTCTGTTTTCCCGGCGGTGGGGAGCGCCGTACCTGACGCCGTCCGCTCTCTGCTCTGCTTCCAGGCTCGTTTCCTGCAGCGACGGGCGCCACGTCCTCTCTGGGCTTGTTGGGGACATATTCGGACAGCGAGGACAGCGCGAGTGACTGATGAGGGACCGAGCCAGCCCAGAGCAGGGACGGCGGGCTGTCCCCTCTCCCAGCTGACAGACCAGAGCCACCATTGCTGGGGGTTCTGGGCCATCTGGAGTCCCAGCGTTGTCACCTGCCCATCCTGGGGTGTGCGCCCATCCTCCGGTGGGGACAAGGCCACCCTCTCTGTCACCGCCAGCAGAGCGAACCCGCTCGAGAAGATGGCTTTCAGGGGGGAGGGTGTCACTGGGATGCCCCAACGCTGTCCCAGCCTGGCTGTCCCCAACCCCAGTGTCCAGCCAGCCCCAGAGCACAGTGTATCCCAGTCCTGCTCCCGTATGGTACTGGGAGGCACTGGGACTGGAATTTCCCTCACACCGATCGTGTCTGGACCCCAGTCTGTCACTTGGTGACTGTCCCGCGGCAATAAAGGGACCTGGGGGCCAGGTGGACCCACCGCCACCCTTTCTGTGGCCCTGGATGTCCCCTGTCCCCTCCTGGGGGGCTCAGACCCCGCCTGTGTGGGGTGAGCCTGAACCCCCCCCCATTGTTTCACTGTCAGAGGTGACACATTCTGCAGCGGGGACACCGCGGGGGGGTCATCTAGGACAGCACTGCCACCAGCCCCTGCGCCAGTCCTCCTGTGCCCCAGCTGTCCCCAACAGCTTGGTGACAAATGTATTCAGGGGGAATAAATGTGATGTCTCAGAGCCCGCTGCCTCGTTTATACACGGGAAATGGGGTCCTGCCTGCGGGGGGGGTGGCAGGGGCACCCCCAGGACCCCCCCACCCCATGATATGGGGGTCAGGGTTTTTTCTGGGGAGAAAAAGCCGTTCCCCCCCCCCCAGTCCTAATTAGCATTCCTCGCACGCACGGTGTAATTAGCGACCTCAAATATTAACGCTGGATGTTGGGCTCAGCCCTGGGGGGGGGTGAGGATCAGGATCCGCTCTGGGGGGGTGGCAAAGCCTGGGGGGGACCCTGGCCATGCTGTGTCCCCCCCAAAGC
>WKFP01014010.1:12868-24701 GCA_011057875.1 Pterocles orientalis
TTTTTTTTTTTTTTTTTTTTTTTTTTTTCTGAGATACAACTGTATACTTTATCATAGGGCTGGCCTTTTTCCCCATCCAGATTTCCTTGCATGCTCTCAATTCAGATGGTTATGCCTCTATGTGAAATCTGTCCATGACAAACAGACAAAGCTCAAATTGAACTGATCAAATCAAATGAAAGTAAACGGAAAACTTAAAGCTGCTTTAACTCAAAACTTGTAGCTAAGGTCACATTTGGCAAGAGTGTGCATTTCTGAGTTGCATTCATTAACTAGGTTCGTGCTCTCAGCCTCATTGGAAAAATAAATAGAAAAGTAATTGGTGGAACTTAAAAGTTACAACATTGACCAAGGACAGGAGATAATCTTGCATTTGTTGTTCTGACACATATACAGATTTTTAAGAATTGTTTTGATTTCTGCTGCATCACTTTTTTTCTATCTTGGCAGAGGTCAATAAATACAACATTATGAAAATTTCCTCTTTTAATTATAAGACGTCTGTGATCCACAGTCAAAGCAGAGTATAACTGAAGAAGTCTTCCAATTAAATAGCTAATTGTTTTAACTGGTCACCGTTGTAGTCTTTGCATTATTGCTTATTTCTAATATTTTATCCTTGGGTGTATGTCACAGGGAATAAATAAGGTGCTGTGCAGATACCTGATGGTTTAGGCTGTCAGACTTTGGTCCCACAAGGTTTTTCCTCAGGCAGTAATCTACCAAGGGGACTGCAGTGAGAAGTCTTAACAGGCTTTCTCTTCCTTAAGCCAAGTTCAACTGTTAGCTTCCCACAGGTTTGCATCCCACTATCCTGCGTTCCCATTGAAGTATTTCTTGGAGCTATGTGGGACTGCATTGCAGTCACATACAGCAGACAGTCCACTTTCACCTGCTGCCCCAGGTGTTCACTTTCTGGTCCAGTGACAGCCCCTGCTTCTCTTGGGCATCAGGACCAGCTGCTTCTTAGCCTGTGTTGCCTTTGCTTTTTTCAGCAGCAATTGCAGCTCTAGTGCTTTTGGACTGGTGGGGATCTCAGTGGAGAACTTTGTAGTAGCTATGTGTGCATGTGTATAACACAGCAGCGGTGTAAGAAAGGAATGCACTATGAACCAGGACAGGGTAGGTTATTCAGTATCAGGGTAATAGCGACATGTGAGAATACTTAATTACTGTAGCCTGGGAAAACAGAAAAAATGGACATTACTTTGTAAAGGACCTTGTAAATTTTTTCCTGTATGCCCTGTTCTGTGCTCAGTCCAAGTTTTTACCAGCCTACCTCTGTGCAATGACAAGATTCCCACTGAGGGCTACTGAGCTGGCATATGAATACACGGGTACTCTGTAGCACCTTTACTGAACTTGTTTTTCATTGCACAAAATCTTTTTTGTTCAACTTCACTCTACTAGGGAGGATTGAAGCACGTGCTTATGTCGGTTCATGTGCTTCATGAAGCATTACATGTGCTTCATGTATAAATACGTACATGGATAAATTCTCACTGCTCACCTCACAAATGAAATCACAAAACAGCTGGGGTGTTGGCACCTCCGAACTTCTGCACCCTGTTCTTTGTGCTCAGACTGGCTGTGACATGCCCATCTTTGATGAAACTCAGGGAAAACCCTGCTGAGGGCTACTGCACAGCCATAGTATGTTTCCTGTTCTAAATTTCCTTTCCCAGTGTGCTGTGGTGCAGTGCTAGCAGGTGCACTTTCTCCATTTAGTTCAAGAGGGAAGTAAGACTTAGATTTTACCAAGAGTCTAAAGTTCTGCTGGGGATGGACCCCACTATCCGCAACATACGAGCCATGCTAGTTCAACAATATCTGTACAGAGCCTTACAAGTGGGAAGGGAAGCTATCACAGGTTTGTATGATAATTCAGATTGAAGGGACCTCAGGAGGTCCTACTCAAAGTAGAATCAGCTGTGACCAGTCAAGTCTTGAAAACATACAGGGATGGAGTCTGTGTAACCTCTTTGGGTAGTCTTTTCCACTACTTGACTGTCCTCATGGTGGGAGAATTTCTTCTTATATCCAGTCTGAACCTTTTTTGTTTCAATTTATGCTCATTGTCTCTTATGTTCCCACAAGGCACCACTGTGAAGAGCCTGGCTTCTTAGTCTTGATACTCCTTGCAGGAGTTCTCCAACTCCTTCCAAGTGTTGTAAGGCTGCTGTTAGGTCCCTTCAAAACCATCTCTTCTCCAGGCTGAGCAAGCCCTATTCTCACAAGGTAAGTGCTCCAGTCACCTGACCATCTTGGTAGCCCTTGTTGATCTCACTTGAGTTTATTGATCCTTCTGGTATTGGAAGCCCAGTGCTGGATGCAGTGTTGTAGATGTGGTCTAATGAGTGCTAGGCAGACAGCTTTAATTGCCTCCCTCAGTCTTCAACTGTGTTCCTGTTAATACAGCCCCAGGCATCCTCCTATGTAAAGAGAAGCCCCATGCAGGCTGTGAGCAGAGGGCTAAGGCTATCTAACAAACCGAGGGTGTTTTAAACTGCAGCTTGCATTATCATGCAAGTAGTGGGAGGCAGATGGTTGAGCCTTCTTCTCTAGTAGTGATCAGTATGCCACTGTGGTATGTCTCTGCCTCCATCTGTTGTCAGGCTGGTGTCAAAGTAACCTATGATGGGACATATGCAAGGCTATCATTGTATGCAGCACCACATAGAGTTATACACATGCTTAGCTGTACTGTTGGCCCTTTTTGGCAAGAATTATTGTTGGAAACAGAACCCTTTTCTGGCATGTCAGAGTCCTTGTTCATTTGTTGTTTCTTTCACAACACTGTCAGCCAAGAAGCAATAGGCAGAATTTTAAGGGTAGAGATTTGTGAAGAGGCCAATAACAGAAGAAGGGGACAAGAAGTGGAAGGCACTGGGAAAGTTTGAGTTATGTTTCCCTGTCCAGCTGCAGTGCTGGCCACTGGAAAGATTTCACTTTCATCCCACTACTGGTTTTCCTTTGAGCATTTTCAGCTGTGTTTTCCTCATTTACCTTACTTGGGAATTGTTGGCTTTGGGGAGAAAAAAAGCTATGTGATTAGTGTATGGGTTCTCAATAGAGGAAAATAACCATTAAGACATAGTAGTGACAAGAAACTGGCAACCATAACAAAATTTGACTGTTTAAATGTTAAATTTGTGTCTCTTTCTTTGTAATTTAAACCACTAATAGAAGGATAGGGTTTTGAACCCTATTTTTAATTTTTATCCTGGCATCAGAGAACAAAGGTGGCAGCATCTCAGAAGGTCCAGGAGTTGTGAATAGGAGGGTAGGTACCTATAGCTGTCTCTGACAAGCACCTCATTATTATTGTAATCTCTGCCATTTTATCTATTGTTTATATGAGTAAATTGTATAGTCTGATAGCTCTTGAGTGCGTTGTATTTATTATCATGCATGTGAAAACGAACTATAAACATTAGTATAAGCAGATGGAAACTGAGAATGAGTCGTTATTCTGTCCTTCAAGTGGAGTTCTGGATTATTTGAGGTTTTGAAAAAATTGCAATGGACAATGAAATGAGAGTTACACAGAAGGCAATTATTGATTTATTCGTAAGTGAAGAAGAAAGAGGAATTTATCTACTATTCCCATAAGAGTGTGCCACTCGGTGAGGGTGAAAAAAGAACACTACCTTCCCTGGTTCCAGAAAAGTTAGCCCCTGGGTGGGGTGGGAGAAGATTAATTTGGAAATCTTGATGTAAGCTATTTCAGTGTTAATGGTTTTAATTCTGTAGGGAAGATTAATTTTATATAGAGATTTCTAATCCAAGCTTGTGGCTGTGTGTGCATGTTTATCTCATCTTTAGTATGGCTTCAGACAGTCTCCCATCATAGAGAAAGTGATGAAGTATGGGCTAGATAAATGGGCATTGAGGTGGACTGAAAACTGGCTGAACTGCCAGGCTCGGAGGGTTATGATCAGTGGCACAAAGTCCTGCTGGTGGCCAGTCACTAGTGGTGTACTCCAAGAGATGATGCTGGGTCCGGTATTGTTTAATGCCCTCATTAAGGATCTGGGTGATGGGACAGAGTGCACCCTGACCAAGTTAGCAGATGACAGAAGACTGTGAAGAGTGGCCAGTACACCAGAGGATTGTGCTGTCGCCCAGAGGGACCTCAACAGGCTGGAGAAATGGGCTGACAGGAACTTCATGAAGCACAACAAAGAGAAACGTCAAGTACTGCCTCTGGGGAGGAACAAGGCATCAGCCCCAACCTTCCTGGGCTGTGCTATGAAGAGCCTTTCCAGTGAGTCAAGGGAAGTGATCTTTTCCCTCTGCTCAGCCCTGGTGGGACACATATGGAGTGGAGTACTGGGACATACTGAAATGAAGCGAAGGGTCACAAAGATGAATGTGAAGGTGACTGTCCAGTGTGAGGGTGATTGAACACAGGCACAAGTTTTCAAGAGTGGTTGTGGAGTGTCCATCCTTGGGGATATTCAGAAGAAGACTGGGCACAGTCTGGAGCAGTCTGCTCTACTTGACTGTGTTTTGACAATTTTCAGAGGTCCCTTCCAGCCTCAATTTTCCTGTGTTTCTGTGATTTAGAAATTAGATTTTTGTTACTAATAATCTGTATTTAATTGGAATAAAATTTGGTGAGAAAGTCATTAGCACTGTAGTGAAATAGCAGAACAAAATAAATTTTTGTCAAAAAAATAGTTTACCAGCTCAAATAAACCCTGTCAGTTTAAAAGAATCTCTGTGGTCTTGCACCCTTGATTTATGTACTTCTTAAGATGACCATTTAATGGTTTAACTTTCTTTCAAGCTAACAGGGAAAAGAGGTGGTACTGAGCATGCACTTACAGTCCAAATAGGTTTTTCAACCATGAGAGTAGTTTTAGGTGTTCATGTGCAAGCTTCAGCTATGAATGTATTTCCTGCAAGTCATTGTAAACATCAGTACAGCAGCTACAAATAGTTTACTTTGCATTTCCTATCATTTCTCTTTTTACCTCTTACTCAAAGGCATGTGTTTGTTTTTATTCTAAATGGTTTCAGTTGTCTTTTGAGGGCTCTGGCTGTGGAAGATGTAGCTGATGGGTTTGCAAGAATGTAGTGAAAGAATGTAGAAGGGGCTCGGACAGTGACACCTGTCCGATTTGTCACCTTCAGGATTTAGGAATAAGGAGGAGAATTAGGAGATGTTTCATTTTCCTTTTATTTTTTTTCTTTCTTTTTTTCCTTCATGGTTATGAGTACCCTCCCAGGTCTTCTCTGTTCCTGTGGTATAAATGCTATTTGACGGCTAAGCTGTGTGATTTGAAGCATGACCTTTTCCTCTTATCTTACACGTATCCCGTGTCTTCACAATTAGTTCAGTGACTGCCTTTCTTCTCCATCTATCCCGTAATTCACCTTTTTGCAGTTGATTTAACAGTGAAATTGCATCTGCTCTTATAGGCTGAATTTTTCATAGGTCATGGAAGTTCCTTTTTCTTCTACCTTGTGTTGTAGTTTACAAAAGCTTTGTAAATTACTGAGGAATAGTTTGCATTCCTATTATGTGTTATTCAGCTAACATAGTTTTGTTTGTGACTATTTTACATCTTAAAAGATTTGTTGGTTGGGATATTGGCAGCCATTCAGCAGCTGTTCTCCTCTGTCCAAGGGGGGAGACGGAAAAGGTTTCTTTGCTTTTTGATCTGAAATTGTCGAGAGGCGGATCAACGGTGAGGTCTTCAGGCCAAGGAAGGGCAAAGCTCAGAAGTCGTCAAGTTCTACTTGTCTGAATAGCTTTGTGCAAACTTGTGAAAGTCACCTCAGATGACATCCAGTGCAGTTGCTTTGGTCTCTGAAACAGTGTTTGGGTAGAATTTAGGATCTATGTCCAAGAATGTGATGAAAAAGTCCATGCTCTATCAGTAACCTAAAGCTTATTTATTCATCCGAGTCTTTATTGAAAATACTGTGACACCAACCCCTGTACTTTAATGGGAAGATACACGGTGGTATAGTTTCAAGCAGGGAGAGAAGAGAGAAAGCGAAGAGGGGAGAGTACCGCCTTTGTAGCAATGCCGATGGAGCGTTTAATTAGCGATGGCAACTGCACCTGATTGTACTCGAAATAATTAACAGTCTGTGAGGAGCAGAAAGCATGATGTATGCAGAAATTCTAGAGGTGTTTGCAGGGTATTAGTGAAAATGTTACCTGGCTGTTGCTTTTTCATAGTAAATAAAAATTTTTTTCATGGTTTGGTTGGATTATGTAGGCTTTAGAGTTTGTTACTTACAGACCAGATCTGTGAGGTATGACATCCTGCACCATGACTGTCAGTCATCATGAGGGGCCTATGAAGTGTCACATGAAACTGTATGAAATTAATAATACACTGACTTTTGCCAAGGAGTTACATTAAAAATTAGTGTTTGCTTTTACATTCTCTTACCCTTTCAGCAGAATAGGCCAAAGCAGGCTTTACTGAGAGCATGCTTCATTTGCAAGCAAAAGCTGGATGTATCATCCCATGATTTTGTGTAGGTAAATGTGCTGTAATATGAAATCTTTTATACTATACTAACATAAACTATCTTTTGTAAAATGCTTGCATGGTATAACATTTTTTTCTTCTATTAATACTAATTTTATATAAGTGGATATGTTAAAGGAGAGATAGTTCATAAAGCTGTACAGTGAAGATAGCAGCTTAAAACCTACCATATGTGAACAAGCGACTAATAAAATTTTGAAATTATTAGAAATATTGCATTTAATGTAAAAATACAAATCCATGCTTTCTCAAGGTTTTTCTTCGCAGTACTTTATTAAAAGAACCTCGCAACCCCTCCAAAGAGGAAATAATTCTAAATAAAAAAAATGTAACTGTGGTGCTAATTACAGTGGTCAAGTTCTCTATTTTTGAGTCTGGAAAAAGGAAATACTGAATATTTTTTGTCAGCTGTGAGTTTGTATACACTATTGTTTGCCAACCGTGTTAGAAATGTACAAGCAGAATGGTGTCTCCACCCTACTAATTTTGTCATTTTCCATTTGGCAAAAATACCAGCTTTTCCTTTTTTTTTTTTTTTCTCTAGCACATACATAAACATAACTCTGTTTAATTTATTTTTTTTTTGCTGGTAGCTTGGAGTCGCTAATTTTGGCACAGTTTTAGGGGACAAATGCTTAACACACTGCAATTACAGCTAAATTACTGCAATATTAAGACTCGAGATGAGTTGTTTCCATCTCCCTTTTGGTCTCTTCCCCCAATTTTTTAATAGTGTCCAAATTACCTAAGTTACAGTGTTTGAGATCTGCTTCTAAAGTTAGTTGCAGAAACAGCCCCTCTAAAGGAAGTAGCGCATAACGTAAACGGCTGAGCTCTCCAGGATGACACCCTTAGCTCCCAAGGAGGTCAGTCAGTTCTGACTCAAGCTCATTAGACTGTCTGATGACTTGGCAGATGCCTTTTGGCTTTTAGGGTCTTAGATGTCCCACCCTCTTGATAGCCATCTAAAAAGTAGTTTTTGTGACATCAAAAAAACCAAACAATGTCTTTCTAGCACTTATTTATCTTCTTTTTTCCAGGTGGCTTTTTAGTGTCCACTTGGTCTTGTTTGTCATGTATTTGGATGATAACTTGGACAATTCATTGGTGCTTCTGAATTCCAAATATAGCTTTGCTTTATAGCTTTGCAAAGGAAACAAAGACAAGCAAAAAGATTAACAGCTAGTAAGCTTACACAGAAGAGTTAAGAAGTAGAAAACATGGAAGCTGGGAGCTAGAAGAAAATCTAGTCCATATTCAGTTTCCCAAGTTCTGGGCTTGTAATTAGTTTTCATCCTTCAGTTGCACTCCAGTTTCATTACAATTGTGATATACCGATATATGGCCTAACAGTAATGAATAAATGAGAATTACAGGTTTTAGTAGCAAATATTCTGGCAGTAATCACTCTATGAATCTCTGATGTTATTGTCATAGATTTTTGACATTACAAATTTTAGAGCGAAAGTTCTATTGTATTTGTTGCATTTGAAAAGCAAATTTGAAAAAGGCGCTGTTGGGATAGATTAAAGTTTTACTTCTCTTCTGCTTGTGGATGGACTTAGTAGCAGAAAGCATTACAATTAGATGTCTGTCTGGATGTTGCGTTTAAATCTCTGTACTGAGTGCTTCCGATTGCCTGGGAGCTTTTGAAGCTGCCTGATCTGGTCTTAAGTATGTGTTTATAAGATGTGGTTGCTGGCAAGATTTCCTCAGCATGACAAAATGAATAGCTGAAGTTGGAGTGTTTCTTGAGAACTATGTTTTGATTTTGTCTTGAATGCCAGCCATTGGTGTGCTGCAGAGAACATTAATACCATTAATAACAATGCATAGAAAAAATAATAATTCAGGGGTGAAACCATTTTCTTTATGTTCATCAGTTGGGTGGGACTCAATTCCAGGCAGGAATGCAGAGACTCCTGGATATTCACAAAGTATCTTTCATTTCTGCTAGTGGGATTAGTTTAGACAATGTTACCCAGCTGGATAGATGCTTCGGCACAGAGAAGATGGAGTTAGATGTAGAGCCTGTAACTGAGCTTGATTTACAATCTGCTTGTCAGGATTTGCAAATAGGGCTGTACGAATTCCTGCACCAGATGGGTTGTGGTGTTTCCTGTCCCTACAATTTTCCTTTGTAAATATGCTGTTGCAGTACTGAAACAGTATTTTTCTAATATTCATATGATGAGTGTAGTTTTTATCTTATGCCATTTCTTTGTTATACTGTGATATTTCATGTGAATAAATCTTTTGAAATCCTCCTTGATTCACCTTTAAGGGAGGTCACTTTAGCATATCTTAACTGCTGCTTGGGGGGGCCTTTCATGTGTTCATCAGTCATGAGAAAGCTTGACTTGTGAAAGCACAGAGAGTAGTTCATTATAAGTGTGTCGGTCTGAGGTGTAACGCTGCTCTGATGACTTTCCACTAAAAGTACCTTCTTGTGTATGAAGGATAGGGGTAGGCTAGATGTGCTATAGGAACATCAGGGAAAGAATGTTGGTTAAGCTTCAACATGGTGTCCCTTTTAGTAAGGAAATTATAAAAATAAATTACCTATATACTTTTCATATATAGTCTACATTTCACTGAATAAAAATGTATTTTATTACCTGTGGAAGACTTATAGAAATTATTTAAGTACACATACCTATGATTAGAAATCAGGTAATCAAATTACAGTATTTGGAAGAAAGAAAACTACAAAATTCTCACCTGTAAACCCAGTAAGATTTGGTAGTCCTGATATGTAAGGTGGGAATCCCTGGAGTTAGTTGTGTACGGAAGTACTGGCTTGTGGTAAGCAAAGAAAGCATTTACATGAGTAACTTTTTTTTGGAATAGAAGTTCTTATTACTTAAAAATATTCCAGAATTTGAGGGGGTGGGGGAAAGAGCACGTTAATCATATTGTAAGTAAGAGCAGAATTTCAAAACTATTATCATAATTCAGTGTTGTGCTGCTTGCGATACTGATCCATTGCTGGTAGAATAGTTAATATGAAAATTTAGGAAATTTGAAAGAAAATTTGCCACTACTATATGCATGAATTATACCCCAATTAAACCTAGAACTTGAACTGTAGAGGTTTGATAAATATCTATATATGTAGCTTGTCAGGACTATGTTGAAGTAGTCAGACCAAGCATTTGGACCTGTGCAAAACATGCTGCTTTTCTGGTGTATCTCTTGCTGACATTCTTAAAAGAGGACAGCAAACTATTGAAGAGATAAAAAACCCCCAAACTATAGATGATAGCAGCTATGGGTCACAGTATGTGTTTTTTCACTCTGCTAGATCTGCTGATGTAAATCAACAAGTGAAGTTAGCGAGGAACTCATCTTCAGTCTGTGTTTTTTGCTGCTCATATTCATGGACTTCTGTCTTATGGATATTTTGAAAGAAATAATGATCACACCATCTGGAAGAAAAGAATGTGGAAATATTGAGGCATCAGCTTTTTCTTGTGCCACTGGTATTGACTTTAAAATATTTCAAAGCCAAGTTTTCTTAAACATCTATGGCGTTTTCTGTGTGTGTGGGTAATTTATAAATCCGGGTGAGCCCTGGGTGAACTCACTGTGTGATATCCTGGGAGCAGTCTAGCAGTGGCAGATGGTAAGATATGTGTGTGTTTTCTCCCTTCATGATTGATTTCCTGTGCTCTTTGACAGATTTTGCTGTTGCAGTCAGATTTTCGCTTATCAATTTGTGTTGCCACAGTTGTCTCCACCTTCCAAGTCTCCCTAAACTTTCTGTGCATCTTTTGTAGATCCTCCTCCAGCTGCGGCTCTTACTTTTTGATCTGTTGTCAGTGCCAATTAGTGTGCTGATGATGGGTTCCTGCACAGCTCTGGGCTGCTCTGTAGTTATCAGTGTGCTACTGATTAATTTTCTTTGCCCAAGCATTGGCATCCCATGACTGAGGGATAGGTAAAGTATTGAAAGGATGAGTGCCTTGCTCTACTGAAAATTCTGGCAGTTCTACCTTTGACATCCATGGTGCTTGGATTTTACTCTTTTTTGATCTTTTTGCTAAATCTGGATGCCACCTGGCTAGGTCTGTATTATACCAATTCTTTTTATTATATAAGTTTAATAAATATGAGCTGCGTCCCTCTTTTGTTGTATTTTTTCAGATCATTAAAATTAAAAGGTTTTGACCTGAATTTCTCAATGAGCACGACTCGCCTGTCTCCGTAACAATATATCTTTCTATGTATAATAAATGTGAAATCGCAAAATAGTTAAATGAAAAATAAAAGAAATGGGAAAAATATGAGTGTCACCTAAGACCTGGAGGATTCTTAAATTCTGAAACAGTTTTGGGTCAGAAGTGGGAAGACAGCAATCCTTGGTGGTTAATAGCATGTGCGTGAAGCAGTGCCGGTAGTGGGCTGGCAGCACTTGTCCTGTTTCCACTGACCCTGCTAAGAGCAGTTTTCAGGGAAGATCGTTGAAATAAAAATCTCAGCATGGGAGCACTGCAAATTCAGACAACACATTTATTTGCTGACTGATATCTGAAAATATTTTTTGAGTAGGTTTTTTGGTCATCTTGGTGTTGTATGTACAACAGGAGTTTAATGTTGTTACCTCTATGCTTTCTTCCTAAAACAGCCAGTACTGGCCACTTGAGGAATGTAATGCTTTTGGATATAGGCCGTGAAAATGTTGTAAATTTACAAGATTTTACTTATTTTTCAAAATAAATTTACTTTAAAAATTCTAAAATAAGCTACTGTAGGTTCCAGATCTTCTATCTAGACCTGTTTTCCATAGCTGTCCCTTCTGCCAGTGATTTATGATGACTATGTAGTCCACTTCTCTGTGATTTCAGATGTTCTTCATTGTATGACATACATTTGCAGAGCTAACCACTCCACTATTTTGATGTGGTAGAATTTCTGTATGGAATTTCAAATGGTAAGAGTAATTAAATTTGATATTAGCATTGGCTGCTCAATTTTTACACTGTTTTCTCTGAGAAGTTAAAATAATTTTCTGCCTATTTTTCAGTAAATTGCTCATTTTTTTCAGCCTCTAGTAGAGGACACTACAGCACTAACCTGTGTCGTGGGGCCAGATACAGTCAGAATATTTAATGTGGCCCCTAACCTTAGCTTTTGCATGTCTGTAGACAGGTACCAAGTGCAAGTCTGGTAGTGCAGTGATGTGCAACGTGTGTCTGGTTGTATGATAGTATGCTATGTGGCCTTTCACTCACTCCAGGAGCAAGATTGTTATGGCTTACTCTAACAAGCAGGTGGAACATCCTTCCTTGTAAGACTTTTTTTTTTTTTTTTTTTTA
>WKFP01014010.1:24721-43805 GCA_011057875.1 Pterocles orientalis
GGAGTCTCCTTCTCTGGAGACATTCAAAGCCCGCCTGGATGCGTTCCTGTGTGATCTGATCTAGGTGTTCCTGCTCCGGCAGGGGGATTGGACTAGATGATCTTTCGAGGTCCCTTCCAATTCCTAACATTCTGTGATTCTGTGTGATTCTGTGTGACAGCCAGTGATGGTAACTGACGTTATGATAAGATGTGATGTAGCTGACCTTCTGCTTAGAAGAATAATTTTGTTTTGTGTATTTTGTGACTGTTCTGTGGTTAAAAGATATCACAAATTTTATGTTGCAGGCAATTTACTGAATATATATTCTAGGGGAGACATTCTAACAATGGTTATAATTATGTAACTGTGAACAGTTAATGAACATTACATTTAGAAAATTATACACAGAAATCTTTTAGTCATATCATAAATGTTGGATAAGCCGGAATGAGGTATGAGCAATTTAATTTCGGTACACGCTTGAATTTATCTCAGGCTTTGAATCTGACCTTTTTCAAAAGAGAGAAAGCTGAATTTTCATCCCACTCTGTCTCAGAACATGTTTTTTATTCCTTTTGTTGGTTTGAAAGTCTGGGAAAGCTGATGAAAACCTTACAGCTAAACAAGTACTTGGGAAAATGTCTATGTTTAGTCATTGGAAAAGCTAAGAAGCTTTCAGGTACTTACCTGGATTCTCAGAAATTTTACTGATAATTTTTTCCAAATATTGAACGTGAAGGTGTTTCCTCATAAAGGAGCTAGAGATTGAGCTGTAGCTTGATTTATTAATCAAGCTGTGCAGCTGAAGCAGGCGATACAGTAACCTGCAGTAGTGACACCGTACTGTGTATCCTGATTTGTTCTAGAACTTGTATATCTTTATACAGGATTAGTTCTAATAGCATTAGTGTGGTGAGACATACTGCTCAGTAGACTTAGACTACTAACAAAGACTTAAACCAAACAAAATCCTTTGGACATTGCTATTAAATAGTTGACATGACATCAGCCTCTTTAACCAGTTCCTGTCTTTTTCTCAGACATCATCTTGGACAAAAGGGAAACTGAGCAATGGATTACCCAGCCATGATAGCACTGTCAGGCTTTTGAATTAAGGGCTGTAGCCATGCTTTTACTCATCCTTATTCAGAACATTGTAACAAAATGCATTGTAGCCTTAAACTGATAGTTAAAAAGCAGATTTGATAATTTTAACACTCGTGTTTCAGCCTTCTAATTCAGTCAAAAGTATCCAATGGTACAATGCATCTCAGATATTTTTCACATAATCTGATATTTTAAATACTGATTTTTTTTAAATGATCCTGAAGACATACTGTCCATAAGCTTGAAACAAATGTGAATGCTGAAGATAGGATTTAAATTTAACAGTAGTCTTTTTAATGTATTTGAGGCAAGAATTTCTATAAATTAGAAGAGATGTAGCTAAAACCACGTCTTTCAGGTTTGATATACCATGTGGGTGGTTTCATAAATCGTCTGCAGTTGAAATGACAGCCCAAAGTAAAATGCTCTGCTAATTCAGTTTTGCTAAATGATTCTTTTTTTAATCACTGTAATACATTATGTTAAATGGTTAATATAATCGGCTTAAAGGCCAATTTAAATTTCAGTGTGTTTTTTCACTTGTCATGTATATTATTTACTTACATGGTCAAGTGTAAATACTTTTCATCAATACAATCAGTTTACATAGTAATTTCAGGCACAATAAAGCTCTGCTTGTTGAAGGCTAAGTATACCTTTTTTAATGGAAGTGTGGAACTACTGCTTCTTGGATATGTTGGTTCTTCAATGGTTTGCTCTGACTGTTGAAATACTGGTGATCTTCTGAATACTAACTGTGAAAGAAACCATTTCTTTTGCAAATGATCAGAAGTAAAAGCTGGTGTATGGTAGGACAAGGTACACATTCTTGTGCTTTAAAATAAGGAGGAGGTTTAATTTGGAAGCCTTGTTTTCCAGAGCCACGTTCTCTGCTGCTAACGGGGGCCCCCGAGGGCTGTGACTGTGACACCTGCCTCAGAGCTGTCCATGTGTTTCACAAGGGGACTACTCCAAAAAGGGTGGACTAGTCCCCTTGTGAAACTTTGAGCTGACTCCCACTCTGTGGGAGGATGGATACAGGTGATAGCTGTGATCATAGTACCAGGGTCATGGTGTGTAACCACGGTGAAAGTTTATGGGGATGCTTTTGGCATTCAACATGTGCATGACATCATTTTTGAACTGCAGGTGTGGCACTTGATTTTTTTTTTTTTTTTAGGGGCAGGGATTCTGTTATCTACAGGGGTTATCCATGGATATCCCATGGCTGCTATCTGAAAGACTGCTGTTGTTTAAGGTGTGCATTGTACCATTCATTGCTACAATCCTCCGTGGATACTAGCAAGCCCTGGCTGTGAGGTGGCTTGTTGCCTTCCCCATCTGTCAATTGCTGCTTTCCATACACGGCTTATGACCCTCCTTGTGGCTAGTCTGGCATTTGTTTCTCTCCTCTATGCAGAAGAAGGAAGGAAGAGATAGAAGAGCTGAAATATAGAAAAAAAGAAGCCCTTCTAGAAGTATCTGCCTGTCCCAAGGTATTACCCTGTGCTGATACCATCTGGTTCATGCAAGAGCTGATTCCAGTTGATGTCCTCTAAGCAAAGCCTAGTTCTGTCTCCCTGTGTGTTGGTGGAGCTGTGGCTAAGCCATTTGGCTGGCTGGCATCGTCTGACTGTAAGGGGGGGTGGCAGAAGAGCCCCTAGTTTGAAAAGGGAGAAGGAGATGCAGCAGCCTCCTTAGGCATATGCAACACTCACAGTGGTTTCTGTGGCCAAAGCTACATCTTAGGTGGGACTAGGGAGGACTTGGCTCTAGCTACAAAAGAATAGTCTGGAGGGTCATGCCTAGAAATTTTTTTTTTCTAATTTTTAGTGACATGAGCTATCCTAGATGAGTAGCTAACATAATGAGTGGTAATGAATTTCACCATAAGTTTTTAGACTTACAGTGGCGTTACTCATCCCTCTGCCAGTATCCAACCTGGGATGGTCCTTAGTTGCCATCAGGAAAAACTTCCCTCTATCGAGGTGTGGCATCTGTGCAGTTATCAGTAAGGCCTCAGGAACCTGAAATCCCCAGGTTATCCCATATTTCTCCTCTGCTTTCCCTGTGTAGTGCCACCATAAATGAGGAAGTGTTCCCCAGCTTCTTAATGCATCAGTCTACTCCATCGAGCTGCCATGTAGATATCTGGCAATGCAAGATGTTATCCTGTGGGGGGATCAGGCCCATAGCAGAGTGTGGACTATGTGAAATCCAGGCAGCATTTCTTATCAAGCATTACATTGGCATTTCTGAACAGGAAACATTCAACTTTTGGCTAAAAATGGAAATCTTCCTTAATTTTTTATGGGTACTTTTTGTTTGATAAAAATGAACTGTTTTTTACTGAAACCATACACTTCATGGAAGTAAAACTTGTAAATGGAAAATAAAACCTAACAAAATGCAGTTTTGAATTAAAATATGTGTCATCATTACAAAGCACAGAGATTTTATGAGGAGCTATAGTGACTGAAGTAGTTCTTGAAAGAACACATTGAGATAGCCTGGAGTTTGAATATGGAAATGTTTAATATTGCATAGCCTCAGTCTTCAGATGCTTACTTAGCCCTTACTCCCTCTGTAGAAATTATGCTGCAGCTGTTATTGTGTCTAAAATGCCATGCCTGTCTTCTTGTGCCTCTGAAATGTTAGAGGCACAAATGAGGTAGCTGGCAGCCATGGGAAGCTGTGAGTGGTAACTGAAAAAGTGAGTGCCTCACATGGTTGTAAAGTGACTATTTTGGTTTGAGACTGAAGATGCTGAAAAGTAATTAGTAAGAATGACAGTGTTGCTGGCTCCTAATAATATACCTATTTTGGAATAGCCTGTTCAGTTTTGTTATTTCCTTTTTTTGGTGGTCTTTCCTATAATAGAGCTTTTTGTTTGGCTGTAGTTGTGGGATAAATCCATGAAAATGAATAAATCATGGTTCTGAAAATTAGTACGATTTCACTGCTAAAGTTGTCTATAAAATGTCAAAGCAAATGGTAGGGACATATTGTAGAGGTGTAAAATTTCAAATGAAAAAAAGAGAAGCCTGATAGATTGCAGTTCTGAGCTACTACAGCCTTTGGTACTGGATATTACAGCACTATATCGACACATTTACCATTGAGGCATTTGACCTGTCTGTACCTGGAATGTACCTGCCTTGATCCTTCTGGTTTCTGCACTAATGGATTTAAGACACCATGGTACTCCAGCTATACTCATTGGTGCAACTATTCTGTTTCCCTAAAACACTTTTATTTTAAGGCCTTTTAGTTTAGTCTTTTTTTCAGGACGTGACTGTACCAAGACAGTGCAGTTAAACATAGTTTTGCTCACACTATAAAAACAAATTTTGACTGGTCAGTCTCTGCAGTCAGTGGGCAGCATGAATGGGTGGGATTTAGACTCATAACAGGAACCTGTTCATGTTGTTTCGGCAGAGCGTGACTGATGCAATATTTTTAGATTAAATACTTCTAACAGAAACTCAGTAAACTATGGAAGAGTTCTGTACATTGTAGGAAAGAGTGCTGGGATGCATTTGATTTTCTAGCATGTGCAAATATTTACCATTTGGCTTTGTGCTTCTTCTTCTAGACATTATCCAAAACAATCCTTCACTACAGTGGCTGATACACCAGAAAATCTTCGCCTGAAGCAACAAAGTGAATTGCAAAGTCAGGTAAATCAAATAATTATTTTGTCTCATTACAGTATTAGACTGTCAGTCTACTTCTCTGTAATTTTTCAAAGTGGTATTAGTATTTCTTTGTACCAATACACAGTAGTACTCTAATTTAATTGTAAAAAATATGTGTAGGTTGTGCAAAACTTGGGGTTTTATTTCTGTTCTCACTTATACAACTTACCATACTATTGTAAGTTCATTGACTTTAATTTTCAACAGTATATGAAATATTTAAGTCATTTGTAATGTTTGAAATGCTATAGCTCAACCCAGAGGGTTCATTTGCCTTAGACAAACTGTAGTTGTTAGTTTGCATCAAACTTAGTCATAAAGTAGTTGTGTGATTAGTAAACAACTAATTTGTCATTAGCAAACATTTAGAAGCCTTTAACACAATGGCAATGAAAACTTATGTGACCCAAACATGATGTTTGTTTGCTGTTGTTATGTGGTAGTCCATAACATTCAGTTCTTATTGATATTAAATCCTTAATATCTGGCCACCTCCTCCCCCATGTAACTTTCCAATTTCCTACTGTTTGATTTTATGCAACACTGGAAGTGGGCCTGGCTGTGTGAGACAATTGATAATATTTGATAGCATTTTATTTTGTGAAAGTAGTTTTCTTTTTACTAGCGTGGTTTTAGTCTGGATTTAGTTCCAATCTCTCATTGTAAATTGATAATCATTATTGTCAATTAATATAATAAAAACCTGTAGTGGAAAACAGACGGTAGGCAACAAGAGCTTTCTTGTTCGGGAACCTGTCTGTAGGTTAGTGGGTAAAATCAAAGGAGTGCTAAAGAGAAATGCTACTACAGATATTTAGCATGATATATGTTTTTAAAAATTATTTACCTTTTGCCATTACAGTTACTGATTACAAAACTTAGAGAAATTCTTTCATGCGGAGATTCTGCCATCTGGAAAAAGGAGAGTGTGTAGAATGTGTGTCTTTTCTTGACTTCAGTGGATTTTAGAGTGGAGTTGCTTCATTTTGTTGTAGTTCAGTGGTTCTGTGTGGCATAGTTACCATTCTGTCACAGACTTAAAGAGGAGCTTGTAAGCTATACTTTTTATAGATGTGTTTAATATAAACTTAGAGGCCCCTATTGTATAGGTTCGATAGAAAATATTGGGATTCAGGAGAAAAATAAAATTCAACTCCTCTTCCTGACATTTTTTCCCTGGATTGTCTTGTGTATCTGTGCACGTGGTTGTGTACAAATTTCAGGCCAAAACCTAAAGCAATTGGGTGTATGCTTTTCCCATGGCTACCTCTGATATCCTGGGGATAAGCAGACAGTTATACCATGAATACTAGAAGGTAGTAATAATGTTATTCTATCCATTCTGTCCATCTATTCTACTCTATGGGTGAATTTGCCTGCTGGGATTTTATAAGGATTCAGCTACACAAGTCTGATTTGGTGACGCCTGTCCAGTGATGGCCAGAGTGGAAGAGAAGCTGTCTGACCTTCTCACCACTATGTCACCTGCCTCGGGAGCCCACACTGAAAAAAGCTGAGACAAAGGTTTCAAATCTTGTGCTCACAATTCTGTACTTTAACTCTCGTGTGAATCATGAGCCTTAATCTATATTTTAAAGTACTGTCAGAAGACTGATTTTAATGGGATTTATTTCTGTAGGCAGGTGGGCTTTAACTGGAAAGCTTCTTTGAAGTTGGTTAGGAAAAGTATGGATGGGAAGAGTCCTGTTTGGGTGTTTAGAGAGGACAGATAAGAATTTCATTTAGGAAATGTACCTTGTCTTCAAGCAGTCTGCTTTCTCCATGGTTATTGTGATAATACTTCTGAGTGTCTAGGGGCTGTTGAGAATCCTCAGGGAGATGTAGAGGTCAACTTGTAGGCATCAGTTTGAGTTGAGACTAGCATAGTAAGGACTAAAAGAATTTTTGGTTTATAACTGTGTGCTATCCCAATACATGATGGACTTCGTACATCTCCAGTTTAGCTCACACATTCCAAACTCATCTGTATCAGTTGTCTGTCTGGACTAGATGTTGACTAACCCAAGGACCGTGGTCTCTTTCTAGAGCCTATAAGAGAAATGGTTTCCCTAACCTGTTTGAAACGTGCTGACATGGCACTTTGAAAGTGTAAGGAAATTTGTTCTGGTACTGTCCTCTGTTTGTAAACAGAGGGGTTAGTATTCTAGGACTGGTTAAGCAGTATCAACAAGAAACTTGGATTTCTCTTATGTGTAAACTTGCTGCAAGTATTCACAATACACTGGCGTAAAATGTTAGGTAAGGATCTACTCAGAACTTGGAAATCGAGAGAAACCTCTAGTTTGCCCAAAGTGCTTTTTTTCCCAAGGTTATTAGGCAGTAAAAGATTTGCAGTCAATGCAAATACAGTTCAAAATTATAAGGGCACAAATTTACCTACTTAGAAGAAAGTCTATAATGTTTCTGATCATCATTGTCTTCCTTGGTATTGATTTACATCAAAACTGTGTAAAGTAGCCTAGTCTGTAAATCGTTCTAATGCTGAAATAAAGATTCCAGGGGTTTTTCATAATCCAATTCAAACCTTGCCATAAAATAAAAATGTAAATTGTGAATAATTTCTTATTTCTTCTTATTTCTTTATTTTTATTTCTTTACTTTGAAGAGTATAAGAACAGAGAAATTGCCATCCTGAATCAGCCCTATTGGCTGTCTAGTTTGTAGTCCTATCTTTTCAGAGAAAGTTGCAAGACTCCTAACTGAAACAAGTACATGATGTATCATTTGCCATCATTCGGGTCTCATCCTATTTCAGTGCTGTGCAGTGGAAAAAAGTGTGTGCATGGTTCAAGAAAAGTCTTTCACATGAGAACAAACTTGGCTGGATAGAATAACATTATTACTCCCTTCTAGTATTCATCAGAGCTGCTTGAGCCTTCAGCCAGTGCAGAGGCAATTTGGGATTGAACAAACTCTGTGTTAGGTGATGTAAAAAATTATGTTAAGTCCTGAATAAGGAGAAATGCTTTTCTACTGTAATAGCTGCTTTCTAGTTTCTAAGTAAACATCTTTAATGCTTTTAGTTCTGAAGAGGCACAACCCTGTGTTTAACTGCAGGACTCCAGGCATCTTTTCAAAAATCCATATCTTTAGAATTATTGTTTATCTTACTCAGCAAAGCAGGAGGAATTGGTAAAGGAAACACCATTAAATATTGTATAAGCTAAAAGACAGGTAGGTTTGTAAATTTGTTGTTCTAATTTTCATTTAAGCAGCAATTGACAGCGTTTTAAGTTGAAGTACTGGGTCCTCTATCAAGAATCCATTAAGGTCAGCATCAGGTGCCAGGCTGTCATGTTGACATAACATGACAAGAGCAAAACAAACAAAACCAAAATATTGTTTTCTGGAGGAGTCAATAGAAAACTGATTGCTCTTTAAAACACTTGAAAAATTATGTTGTTAAGAAGTCAAAGGGCAACATTTAAAAGCTTTCCAGATAATGTTCTCCTTCTATGCAATATAATTTCAGAGTTTTTCCCTCCTTTAGCCTTTTGCTTCACTGGGCTTTAATTCAACTCCGTACTTTGAAGGAGACACAAGTGCATTTTAGGAGAGACTGTAAGTTTGATTTTGCATTCTGGAAACTCCCCAGTTCAGTGTGCCTCCTGACTGAAGCAAAACGATTTTTAAGGTGTTTCACCCTCTAAGTAAAGAGTATAGACAGGGATCCAGTGTCTGAAACAAGATTTTTCTTTATGCCTCTGTGATGAAGGATCGCTGCCTTTACTTTGTTGGGGGTTAGTGCATTCTCTTACTCCATAGCATACGAAGGATACTTTCCACATGCACTTGCCTCTCTTAGATGAGCTCAGCTACAGAAGTTACTGATACACTCATCTCAGCTATGTTTCCTTGGGATCATGTACCTTAGCTGCTGATCTCTCAAATTGCTCCGTGGCCTTTAGTTCTTGTCTGTGGCAATGCTGTGTAGATCAAAAGCAGCAACTCCAGTTGAACTTGCAGAAAGAAACAGAGATGTTCTGCAGCAGTTCTTGTCAGGAAGGCTATTGAAGTGTTGCATCAAAGGGAGGAGGGCTGATGTTTAAGGTGGGTTCTCATACTGTAGCACTTTCTGAGGAAATCTCTGGTAAGTATTGAGGAATTTGGTACAAAATCATGGGTACTGTCCTACTGTGCCTTCTTGTCCTAATCACTGGTGACACATACTCTAAGTCTAGTGTCCTTGGAAACTCCCAGTGCTCCTTTTCATATGGGAGAAAGTACTTTTCTTGTACTTCTCTTACAGCAGCTTGGGTAACTGAAATTGTGTAAGGTGTTTTTCTGTAGGAAGAGACATACTCACAGTTTTTCTTGTTAAATAGAGTTAATAAAATGTTGATTTTTAAGAAGTACCATCTTTCCTTAGGAGACACATGCAACTGTATCAGGCTAGTAGCCTAATAGTCTAATACTTTCTCAGGAATTACTTGTGTTTGTATCTTTATTTGCCAACTGTAACCAGGATAATCATGGTAATATTGAACATTTGGAAGAGAATGAACCTCAGAAAGGGAGTAAAAAATGCTTGTGGTCAGATATTTGCCTCTAGGATGGCCATATTCCTCTCTGTTTGGGTTGAAGAAGACACAGACTCTGCCTAGTGTAATTCACTGCCTGTGAAAGTGCAAGAGATGATGGGTGTAAACTGAGATACAGAAAATTCCATTTATACGTAGTGAAAAATTTTTCCAGTATGAGGGCGACTAAACACTGGCACAGGTTGCTCGAAGAGTTTGTGGAGCGTCCATTCTTAGAGGTTTTTAGAAGAGGACTGGGCACAGTCCTGGGCAACCTGCTGTAACTGACTGTGCTTAGAGTAGGGTGATGCACTAGATGATCCCCGGAGATCTCTTTCAACTTCAGCTGTTCTCAGATTCTGAGATTCCTCTGTCCTGTCCTCCCTCAGGTTCCTCTTGACCATTTCTGTCCTCTTCTTTCTTGCCGCCTTCTCTTTGCCTCTCTGTTCCGAGAGTATGTGTTAGCAAACTTCCAGGCAGAATATTTTTATTAGCTGTTTTTCTTGATTTGTTAAAAAGCTTTTTCAGTTTATGTGCTCTGTTTTTATGAAGTCTTTGGAATGAACTGCCACACTGAATGCTATAGGGGATTGAAATGCTGGATGGATTACTAAAGCAGACATTTAATGGATTTCCTGGGGTGCCCTGAGCAAGCTCATTGGAGAAGTCATGGAGAAAACAGTCCTTGGAGCTAGAGGCAAAGATAAAAATATCCTCCTTCAGCTGAGGAAAGGAGGAAGAAATATGGGATAGCAAGCAGAGAGGCCTGTTTATAGCTTTATGGGTGATTTTGTAAGCTGTGCCAGAGGACCCTGGAACAGAATTTAAAGATGGGATTTTTCCAGATAGCCATCAGGTGCTGATTATTTATCTACTCTTCTCTCCAGTTGTCCATGGATCTGAACCCAGTCCACCATATGTGTTTGAAGAGGGGTGAGAGAACAAAGAGTGCAGGTTTCTCAGTTGTCTTCTTGCTGTTACTTGTGAGTGAGAAGTCCTGGAGTAGTTGATTGAGTTTGTGCATTAAAATAAACCCAGGCTGCCTACAGGAAGTTCTCCCTTGCTCCCCTATGAGCCCCTACACAGTAGCATTTTGTAAATTATGCTCACCTACTAAATGTGATTTTTTTTCAACTCGTGGTTTGTTCCTTCTTTGCCTCTGAAGACTATTTAAATGACTTGTTTTATCTGCATGAGTCAAAGGCATAAAAATCATTCTTGATGTGAATAATACCAAACTTGAGAGGAGGGCAGGAGGCAGAATGGATTTTGGTCCTTTGGGAAGTGGTTGTCACCTCTTCTGTTTGTTATCTTGACATGTCCGTGAGGGATTCTGTCTACATCCTGTCTGCACTGGACTCGCTCCTCTTACTGCACTACTGTATATCTACACTGTTTCTGGTTGTGTGGTATGTGTGGTGTTTTTTTTATTTCCCCCCTGCAGTTACTAGACAGGCTGTAAGATTCAGGATGTGACCAGTAGTGCTTCCTCTCCTTTGCTGTCTGCTACTCCTCACTGTCACAGGGACGGGACCAGCACAGAGATAAACAGGTTGTAACCCTGTGGTCAGGAGACACCAGAACATTAAGCAAAGACACCAAACAGTGTGTGGAACTGTAGTAGTTGATGAACAGATTGGGAGAGAGACATGGAGTTTCTCTGTGGTATACATTGACTTATTTTTTTGTTACTGACACGTCTATAGCATCCAGAAATACTTATTTCACAAGTGGGAATAAAAATCTTCTGCTGGGATATAAGATATGATTATGGACTACTTTTTGAAGTAGAAAAGAAGAGTTTGCTTTAGTTTTAAGTTGTTAAGTCTTAAATCTGATTCCTGGTACTGGCTGCATATCCTACTTTTTTTTTTTTAATACTTTTTTTGTCTAATATCATTTGCCTGTATAATTATATAGACTTTTAAACTAAATTCCACTAGAAATGTACTGGTCAGTGTAACAAAAGTCACTTGGAATAAAGGGGTTGGGATAGTATTACTTTTTTTTTTTTGCTTCATAAAAATAACAGTTTTTTTCTTATGATGTTGACTGTTCTTTCCCTTATTTTCTTTTTTGGGACAGATCACGCCTTAAAAATTAGTAGGTTAAGCTGTGTGGATAAAAGCATTACATTATCTTCCTTTTTTTCTGAACCTGTGTTATTACGTGTATCTGCATTTATATCGAAGGGCACAATTACAGGTTTCAGTGTCTGAGCAAAACAACTGCTTCAGACCATCCTTTTGTACTATTTCTTCATTTCTCTGCAAAAAAAATCTGCAAAGATGATGGTGGAAGAGGAACATTGTGAAGTAAAGATGAGTACTTGCCTAACAGAGGAAACTTGAGAGAGACTTGCACATGAGCATCTGTGGAAAATGTCAATCTAACTTTCCAGCTTTTCACTGTTGATTTGATGATACAAAAGTGAAAGTGCTAGCATTTTTTTTGCATTAGTGCTTGACCTGTTGTTGCTATACCTAGTGATTTGAAAACCTGGTGTAATTTGGTAGGGGAGAACCAGAACTGAACTACATTTAAGGAAGCACAATAGTGTCTCCAGAGACTCAAAAGCAAGCAGCGCAAACTTCCTGCTGGCCAAAAAATTATGAAGTCTATAAAATACACAGTCGCAGGAGAAAAATCATCTCTCCCAGTGCCAAGACTCAGAAGTGGGATGCAAAATATATGAATATAATGAGATACATTTTTCTAACATATGTTGCTGAGGAAAAAAAATTGTACATTTTGTCTTTCACATGTCTGTTTCAGATGCACATAATGTTTGGCTATGAAAAGTGAAGGGATAATACATTTACACGAAATTTAGGTAATTTTTGTGGTAGGATGAGGGTAGAGTGGTCATGATTATTAAATAGAGTACTAATTGAATGAAACCATTTTTTATAGACTTTCTTATGACATTGAATCAATGTACAGCAAGTAGGGCATCCTTAATAGAAAATATTAGAACCAGTAAAATTGAAAGTGATTCAGACCACCTTTACTTGTACAGCCAGCAGTAATAGAAAGGGTACAAGAGAGCGACAGAATTCATAGGTGTTATTTGTGAGTTGTGGAATACTTAACTGCATCAATGCTGGTATTGAAATGTATATGATTTTTAAAAGAACAATTAATAAAAATACTAGCTTAAAAATTAAGATGTTATCAGAATTTATACGTTTTTTAAAAAATATTCACTTAATCTCTTATAATCTTTAAAAAATAAATATTTTTTTTTTCCTGGTAGAGAAGGAATGGGGAACATTTACTGAGCTTGGACCATACTAAAAAATATATGTTCTGTTCTGTTTCATGTCTTGTCAAGTTTATCTTCTGATTCTCTTGAGCTTCTTTCTGCTGTTTATATTTGGAACTGTTTTTTTTAATGGTTATGCTGTGCAAGTCTGTTGCAGGAAATTGGATGCTGTGATTCTTGTTATGTTTTTGTTGCATTACTGCACGGCATTTAAACCCACATGAAAGAAAAATATGTTCAGCTGTAGAAAATTTAAGATGAAGAACAAGAACAGTACAATTGTCATAGGAAATGAGGCATCCAGGGACTGCAAATCAGATGCTGAGGACAAATCTATACTCCTAAGTACAAGAGAGACAGGAAGAAATTCCTTATCCCAAAGACAAGTGGTGTGTAGTGGCTTAAGTCCACATTGTTTATGGCTGCTCCCCTTATAATGGATATGTAATTTTTTTCCAGTTAATAGTGTTTGAGATATTGCGAGGGCTGCATACCAGCCTGTCAGAGTGGCATTTGTGAGGCATGAAACTGAGTGGCCGTGAAACCTAATGGCATGTGGGCAGTTTGCAGGGTCAGTGTCCTCTCTATTGTTTGGAATGGCTGGTCAGGTCAAAGGGAGTGAAACTGGTGCAGGCGTGTCCATGATGTCTTTCAGGAGTGCTCCTTTGACTGGAGCAGACACTGAGCTGTGCGTGGTCTTGCCTTGGAGGTGGCGGCAGAAAAGGGGAACACGCTTGGCAGTGTGGGGTATCGAGGTGCCAGTACTGAGTTCGTTCCTTTGCCCTCTCCTATTTAGCAGAGTATTTGTACCGAGGAAATCTGTCAAAGCCAGAAAATGAGATCACATCACTGTCTCTTTTCTGGGCTTCAGATCTGCATCTTTCAGAGACTGCCACTTTTGATCAAAAGGTGTCTGTGTAGTCTCACTTCCTATTGCTGACACTGCTGTTTTATGCTGAAACACTTTGTACTTACTGTGATCGGCAAAAGGAAACTGGACTCTGGATCCATTGGTAATGTCAGTGTTGAAATGAAGGACAGCTAAGGAGCATGCCTTTACTTGTTTGTTCCCCCTCCCCCTTCCCCCCCAACCAAATTGTAGCAACTGGAATATTTAATAATTTGAAAGTGGCATATGGGTATTTTTGTTAATGCCCTTTCATCCGAAGTAAAAGCTCAACATTTTCTTTTTCAATATGACATTATAACAATGAATTCTTCATACATCAAAGCATTGGATTAACCCATTTGGCATTTCACATTGTGACAATTAATGGCTTCCATTTGGTTCCTCATTTTAAGCTCATACCTTTTCAGAAGTACTGACCTGTTTCTTACCAAGGAATGAAGCTAGTCATCCATCTTGTTATAATGAAACCAATTTTTATGTTCATGTATGGCAATTTCTTAACAAACTTCAGAGGTTCTGGACTGAGAATTTCTAGAGGCAAGGTTAATTTTTCTCATCATTTTTTCATGTCCTTGTTCTCATGGCCTTACATTAATGTGTTGAAAGAATATGATAAATGACTATTTCTCCTAAGTGTATTCGTTCTTTGAAAATGTTTTGAATTTGGTTTTTATCCCTTTGTAAAGTTTTATTCTGTAAAGATGAGCCACTTGTATTCTTTAGACATTAGTTTTTTTCCTGCTGATGCTGCAAGCTCAGTTTCTCGGTTTTTTAGTTCAAGGAATTCTTGAGGGTGATCGTTGTTTGCAGTGTTGTGTTGATTTGCAGATATCCATGGTTCTAACATACCTCTGGAAATTGCCTCAAATCCATAGTTAGTTTGTCCCATAGTTGAATTTTTTTTCCTGGCATTCAATAAACTTATTGCATATTTCTATTGTGATGAGAGTGTAGAATTAGAGAACAGAATTTCTATGAGCGTGCACTCTTTAGATCTATATTGAAAAAAAGGATAATATTGATTTACCTACAGACTTCTTCCATGTGATTAACTGTGGTTTAAGTGTGCTTGTGAAGAGCCTTTATGAGTATGGATTTTGTTTAGCAGTTACTTGTATCTGCTAAGGTATTTTAAATTGTTAAAGATTTCTATATAATAGTTGAGAGTGGCTGGATTTTTTTACCTTTTTGGCTTTTTTTTTTTGAGTGTAACAAAAAAAAGTCTATCCAGATGTGTATCTTTGCTTTGTATAAAACAGCTGTCCCTATTGTGTGCATTGGAACTGAGTACTACCCTTTAAATCCATTATTAATTCTGTTTTTTGTCAGCATTTGTTCTGGAGGTGGCCTTAACAAAATGACCAGGAAAGCTGCTTAATAGGAAAGATCAAGCCCAGTGAGAGTGTCACATTCTCTGAACTGGAAGTCATACAGAATAGAAGCTTTAAGCAAGCAAAAAGAGAAAGAGAAAGCTTTAGCCTTAGTGGAGAAATTAAAAACTGAATAAAAATCTCTCTCATCCCCTATGTTCCCCAACAAAATGTAGTTCACTGCCTTCTGGATTTTGCATTGCTGCAGAAGGGCTTTGTCTGCTCCAGCCAGAGACGCTTTTTGCACAGTGAAGCTTTGTGGATGTTGCTCTCCGCCTGTCTCTCTCTTTGACTTTGTTTTTCAGTTCTTGATAATTTCTGACTGACTGTGGTCTGAGCTGTCTGCTCGTGGTGCAAAGAGCACTTGTAACACACTGAATGTGACTGTGAGAAGGAGAAAGGAGAAACCGGCCTTGGCTTGCCTGGTGGTGCAAGGCCAAAACAACACGTGAATCAGAAATTGCGTGGTATTAGGCTTTTCAGAGTATTTGGAAGAAGAAGAAAGGCAGGAGGGTTCCTGGGCAGTCCTACCCCTTGACCCCAATAAAAGGCCATGAGTGTTCGTCAGCATTTTAGTTGTTCATTTTCCCGATGCTTAGGTTACTTATTGATGGGGCTGTTTTAGATCCAAGAAATATATTGTTCTCCTGATTTATTCTCAGATGGTGCAGGGACCATTCAGAGTTCAATGATTTCTTGTAACTGCTGCCTCATAGGATGGATTGAGGTCTATTTGGGGTGATAGTTTGTCAGGTACTGCTATGCTTGCAGGAGATTATGTTGATGGGCTTTCAAGTGAAAGGGTCAGGAAAGAGAAAGAAAGGAAAAAGAGTACGATTAGTATAATGTTTAACCCTGCCCAAAACAAAGTGAGTGGAAGAAAATACTAAATGCTTTCATTGCACCAAATGTTAGAGCTTTGAAGATATTTGGTGGAAGAACTTAATTTTTGCGAAGATTTAATGTTAGAATCTGCCTGGAGCACAGGTTTATTTTTTTCTAGTAGCTTACTAGAGTGTAAGTTTTGAAGGGCAAAATACGTAAGCTGTTTTAATTAAAAAAAAAAGAAAAAAAGCTATTGCCTACTACTTCTTCAGGTCCTTTGGCACTGGATAATCAAATCAGAGCCCCAAATTTAAAACACTAATTTGATATCAATATGCAAAATTTAAATATTTTGTATGTATATAAACTTACAGCTCAGTTCAGTTTTATTTAAATTTTAAACATTTCTCTATATCTACATTTAGTATATTAATTTGTGATCTTTTGTGAATAAAATATAGTTGAATTTCTCTTGAAAAAAGTTTACTGGGTAAAAATAAGCATAAATTTAGTGTTCTAAATATTTTTCAGGAAGTGTGTAGGTAAATTGCTCTAAAGCTTTGGAAGAGAAGATGCAAATGTGAATGAAGCTACCACTTACATACCAAGAGCTGTCCTCATTTTTGCAATATAAGATAACTTTTTAATAGTGTAATATAATTATCAGTAAATGAACTGTATATATAAACTTAAATGTGGAAACAGGGTCAGAAGAATGGTCCAAATTGCTCAGGCCTGTCAAGAAAGGAATAAGAGAGATAAGTGTGTTGAGGATGGGATGCTCCAGTGCCTGGATGATAAGGCTGGAATGTGAGCACCCGTCGCAGAGGCAGGTTGAGCACATGGTACAGCACCGTTTGAGATAAACAGGAGATGGGATACATGGCTTGTTTTGATCAAGGGAAATGTTTTGATCATTGTATAAGAGGAGAATAATAAAAAGAAATAATGGTGTATTTGACTTGCGTAGTGGTTTTCTGCTACACCGTTGCCCTGTATAGCCTGACATTGTGAACCATGTCTTGTGAACATGGTGGCCTTTGCCACCAGCCTGAGCCCGTGGTCACTCCTTATGATATAAAATGAGCACGGGGGTCTTGTGGTACTGCTTCTGATGCCTCTGTCAGCTTTTAAATTTAACTCACTCCTTCAGTTAAATTCCATCATTTTCCAGTCTCTCATCCCATTTTACAGCCTGAAGCCCAGCTCTTGCTTTTGGCCTTTGCTTTTTACTTTGTCTTAGTTCTGTTTTGCCATCTGGGCTGCCAGGTTCTCATGATAATAGCTGAATTGAGTGTGCAGGAATTGGAATGTTTTGAAAGGAGCGATGCTGATGGAAAACGTAGCTGCCTCCCTGGAGGGTTGTCAGCATGGCACAGCACCAGAGATGGCAGAGCTCAATGGGTCAGCAGCTGCTGAGTGGAGAAGCGGAGGCGATGTGGAGAGCAGCCAAAAAAGGAGGAACGATGGTAAAATACTGTGCGTAAGGTAGAGCCTAAGGTCAGGTAGAATCAGCTGTTAGGAAAGCTTTTAGCACATGAAGACCTGTGCTAAGCAGAGCAGCTGGCTGTGGTGAGAGCTCTCTCCGGACTGCAGCCCCCTCACCCCTGTGCCCTGGATGAGTTATATTTACAAATACACGTGTACTGATGATGGATGATGTTAGTAGCTGAAAACTTTTAAAATTCCCCATTTTCATAGATGTCGAAGCCATAGGGCAGTATTCTTCTGCCATCTGGGATGTAATGTGACCTGGATGGACCAGAACATCTAAAATAGGTTGTATCAACGATGCCCTTAAAAATGCCTGTTTCTGCCCATTAACTCTGAATGAAGTAGTATGGCTGTCTTGAATAAAGTCTTTTAAATTAAGGTAGAATCCGATGCCTTATTAGGTAACAGGCAGTGTTTGGATACTGAATGGCATAATAACCAGATCAAATTTGGCTTTGCAGGGGACTGGAGTCAAATGTAAGAAAAAAGACTGGAGAGAGGGCACATCAGAAATGTAGTGAAGGGCACATCTGGGATCCTGAAGCAACAAGTTGTGGAAAGATGCTGGTCATCTTATTTTATAGTACCCCATAGAACATTCTTGTTTCCAGAAACGTGGTGAGGAGGCTCACCAAAAACTCTTTCAGTTAATGTTTTACCTCTGCTGCTTCCTTCTGTTAGAAAGGATGGGAAGAAACTTCCTGGTGACCACAGGTATTGAAGGCATTTTTTTAGAAATAGAAGCATAGGATGTGCAGAATACACAATCTTACTCTTTCCAAGGGAAGTCTCACCTGCTTCTGGTAAGTCGAGGATTGGATTTTTACAGATGTTGTTAATAGGCTTCTCTATTTAATTTTTCATTGGACTGTTTAATGACAAGTGATTTGACATAAACATCAATTTCTGGAGCATTTAAGAGTTTATGATTCATTATTTCTGTCTACTTTCAAGAAAATTGTGTTTTACTAGTTAAGAGTTTATGTACATTAGAGACTTCTTAATTAATTTTGTTACTGAGCTCTCTGGAGCCATTTGGGTTTTATATCTCCCTGATGAAAGAACAACCTCTAGATCTGATGTACAAAAAATACAGGAGTATGATCTTGTGTTTTGTCAATAGTGAGCAATTCTAGTGGTTAAAATTTTTATTTTAGTACTCTTCTGAGAAACCAATTTGTTGAATTTTCTGACTCTGAATGGATTTTTGTCTGCTTTTGTGAGCTTTAAATGGGCAGAAGAGTTTAAGATCTACTGCAGCAATGTTACAAAGCCCAATATTGCTGAGGCACAAAGTGTTGATTTTGAATGTGACTACCCAGATAATCAGGAAAAAGATGTAGGCTAAGATAAAGAAAAGATTGTGTATCTTCAGATATATCGAGAAACTGGCAACTAATCACTGGATTTACACTTATTCTGGATCTCTCTGATGGGTTGAAAGGCTAATTTGTGAATGACTAATTTTTTTATATGTTAGAAATGACAAATTCGAAACATTGTTTTGAATGGATTTTTTTTCCTAAATGTTGTCCCAGAAATTGAAAACAGTGAAAGTTCAAAAGTTGAAAAAATGCTTTTAGAATTCGAGTACTTTTAAAAAACAAATAGTAAAAAACTCCAAGTGAAAAAAAATATTAAGAATTAAAGTTGACTCACAAAATGTTTTGGAGTTTTCAGATACCCTCTCCCCCATTTTGTTTTAAAATTTTCTTAGAAAATATTTATGGAAACATTGCACTCAGCTCTGTTGAAGAGACCAGGAAGGCTTTGCTATTTTCCATTCACTCTGTATGCTAACAGCTTCGAGGCTCCCTTCCTTCCTTCCTTCCTTCCTTCCTTCCTTCCTTCCTTCCTTCCTTCCTTCCTTCCTTCCTTCCTTCCTTCCTTCC
>WKFP01014010.1:44816-60268 GCA_011057875.1 Pterocles orientalis
CCCCCCCCCCCCCCCCATTTTGGGAAATGTGAAGTCCTCATACTTATTACAGGATAAACATTCATTATTTAGCAATTAAAATTTGCTTTGGTTGAACACCTAGAGTAAATCCGTTAAACTTAGTTACACTTCTGAGCTATCATAGGAGCTGAAAATGGCTTATGAAAAATTAAGTGATGGATCTTATGACATAACTAAGTTCTGTAACTTTTTGTATACTGGTCAACATTTTTTTAAAAGGCCTGTGTAGGGGAACCGTTATGCTTAGGAAAGTTGATGGCTGTATCCAATTTCTGTTCATGTGCTCAGGAAGAAATGTTACAAGTTTCCTCGTGCAAGCATTCCAGCTGTACAGTTTGGGATGCAAATTTAGCTGCAGCCATTCAGTATGGGCTACTCTGACTCTGGGCCTGTCAATATGGATCAGATTAGGTGGTTTATTAAGAAGGTTTGGCACACAATGTGCTAATACACTATATGGCAGACTGTTGTTGCAACAGCAGCCTAGAAAGTAAGGATAATTGCTTTAACGTGACATTATGTGTGATTGTCTTGTGTTTGTGTAGTTTTATAATACCAAGCTAATGCAGAAGGCCCGTGTTTGTGCAGAGGTAGTGAAGGGGCGTAATGCTCTCCCTGCAAAATTTGAGCTTGTTGGTGAGTGCTGGAAGGTAGTTGGACTATTTATTGGAGGGGGTTTCGTGGAAGGCCACTATTGTGGGTTAACTCTGCAAGGCAGCTAAGCAGAACACAGTTTCAGTTCCCCCCGACGCCTTCCCCAGTGGGATGGGGCAAGAGCAAAGGACGAGTAGAAGTGAGCAAACTTGTTAGTTGAGATAAAAATAGTTTAATAAGCAAAGGAAAAGTTGAAGAAGAAAGAAAGAAATGAAAACAAGCCAAGTGATATAGAAGCAATCTATTCACCACCTCCTATGGGTAGACAGTGCCCAGAGAGTTCCCCAAAAAAAAGTTGGCTTAACGTTCTCAACACTTTCTCTCTGTTTTATTGCTGAGTGTGATGTTAAGTGGCATGGAATATCTCCTTGGTTAGCTCAGGTCATCTGCCTGGCTGTGTCACCTCACAACCTCTTGTGCACCCCCAATCTATTCACTGGCGGTGCAGAATGAAACACAGAAGACTTTGATGCTGTGCAAATGCTGTTCAGCAACAGCTAATTAATATGTTATCAGCATTGTTTTGGTCACAAATCTAAAACACAGCACTGTACCAACTGCTGTGAAGAAAAATAACTCCATCCTAGCCAGATCCCACTACAGCCACAAAGATTATAAAAGGGCTGGAGAACTCGACATCTGAAGTAGGACTGAAGTAACTGGATTTTATCAACGTGGAGAAGGCTTAGGGGAAATCTAATCACAGTTTTCCTATAACTGGGCAGATAGCTACATACAAGGTGGAGGCTCTCTCCTTACAAGGTTGTGTGGTGGTAGGAGAAGAGGCAATGGGAATAGCTGCTTCAGGAGAAATTCTGCTGTGGGTTTAAGAAGAAACATCTTTCCATGTGACTTAATTAACCCTTGCAATAAGTTGCCCAGAGAAGTGGTGAAATCTCCATTGCTAGAAAAATTCAAGATTTGGCCTGACAGGACCCTGGATAACCTGGTCAAAGGCCATGCTTTCAGCAGAAGGTCAGACCAGGTGATCTCCAACCTGCTTTGCCATGATTCTTCATGGAAACAAGGGCTGTTGGTTTGGAGATTTTTTTTTTTTTTAAAATAATTTTCTAAACATGGCTGAAATGTAATAAATATGTAAGATACCATTACGTAGAATCCAGGGAATTTTGAAACAAGTGACATTCCCCCATCTGGAATATTGGAAATATAGCTTTATAAACAGTGCACTTGGTATGAGTCAACATCTTTTAAGGTCTGCTCCTCACTTCTCTGTTAACTGGAGTGCTTAGTTTCTCCTCGTGTTAGTTCTGTGATCTCTAAAGTGAGCAGAATTGTCTCATTTTTAACACACTAGAAGAATAATGTCCAATAAACACTATCTAACAATGAAAGTGCTTTTAGCCAAGCGTTTCTTGAATTTAGCAGATATTCCTCAGGGACTGGGCCATTTTGGGTTGAAATATATTGTTGCTTAAACAGTGGTGAGATTTATTTCTGCCTTGTAAAATAGTCTAACTTTAAAGCTTAAATAGAATACAGGCTCTCCTAGGATTTACGTTGTTGGTGTTATTTTTCTGTTACTGTTTATGTAAAATTTTTGGAGCTGTTTATTTTCAGTTTGAAGGGAGATTGTTCAAATTATGCTTTAAGAAGGTTTATTTTGAATTTTTGAAACAGGCAATAAAAATAGGCAATTAAAATATATTCCTGATATTGATAGGTGTATACTGATTTTTGCATTGCAGTACCTGATAGCAGTGTTCAAGGAGCAGAAATTGTGAATGCAACAAAAACCATCAGAAAAATACTGTCAGGAGTGGGAGGAGGAGTTCACTAGAGTTCATTGAGAGTGTCATGTTAAAAAAATTCCCTGGTGTTGATCTTTTCCTTAGAAATATCATGAGCATTTATTATAGCACATATGTAAAAGTGTGGCTTTACATGGGTTAAAAGGAGAAACTAAAAGCAAAAATTATGGCAAAATGATTAGATGAGAATCACATAATTGCATAAGCATTATATGCTGTAAACGTTTGTCTTATTTTAAAATATAAACTGAAGCAGGACAATAGATCAGATTCTGTCTGTTAAAAGAAGAGTGGATTAAAGCATCTGAATTATGTGGATGCAGAACAATAATTGTATAGGGACCCTTAAAAACTGTAAGGCTCACAGATGTAATGTTTCAAAAAGGAAGAAAAGAAAAAAAAAATCCTTCAGATTAAAGCAACATTTTAAAAAAATAGTTTTAGTCATAAAGTAGAAATAAAGAACAAGGAAGAGGGTTAACGGTTGCCTTCTTCCCTCCTGGGAAATATATCAGACCATATGTTTGAAAATAGAAAACTTTCTTTTGGTTCTATGGCAGCTGATGTTAGAAAACTCTTTCAGATAGTGCAGTACTGACCTCCTGTGTTTCAGGATATAACAAAATAAATGTGTGAGAAAATCTCTTGCAGTTATGGAATAACACGTCGATGGCTTTTTGCTGATGTGTAGGAAGAAAAGAGAAATCAGCAATGCTGTCTTCTAGTTCAGCATTATAAACAGGCTTATTTGTGACTTCAGATTTATCCTGCTGGTATGAGGCAGTATATGGATAGTAACTTTTGCGGGAAAACGCGTACACTTATATTTTCATAAGAATAGGTGAGTCCATGGGTTTTACTTTCTCCTTTAAAACATTTGTCATCTTAATATTGCCCTTAACTGCTGCAGTCTAGGAGGATGGGGGGAAATAAAGTTGAATCAACAATATAAAACCCCGAGTTGTGAATTAGACAGGGAAAAAGGTACTTGTAAATGAGGCTGATGCTGTGAAGGTCCCGAATGTGGTCCATCTGTTATTTATTTCCTACTGAATTTTTTTTTTGTTGTGCCACTCTGTTTATTTTTTTTTCAGTTAGTTTCCTTTTGTTTCTAGTCTTCTATTAATAATCTGTCCTTCGTTTTTCACTTTTCCCCCATCATGCTTTTCAATCTCTTAACTTTTTCTCTGATCTCTTCTAAACAGAATTTTGCATGTACTCAGATGATGTAGTTATCTGTCAAACCCATAGCTATTTCATCCCTAAAATTTTGTTCAAAAGTTCATGTTTGGTTTTGTAAAACAAATAAGGAAAGCTTTATGTTGGACTCTTTTTCTCTGGAAACCCTTGGTTGTGGAAGGTAATTGATTGTTATGTCAAGATGCAGTGGAATCCAGCTTGGGAAGGATTGATTATGAGCGTAAAGAAAAAGGCTCCATCTCCCCTGATGGGTTGAGGGGGAAGGGAGGTGAAAAGAGGAAAAAAAAAAAGCAGGCGAGTGCAGGAGAAATAAGAGGTTAAGAATAAAAATGTAGACCTCTCGAAAATAGGCTTTGAACAATTGTGGCAAACAGGCCTTTTAGAACGTGTTCTGGGTTCTTGATAATTATTGTGTGATAGTTGTACGCTAATGTGACAGGGGCTGGAGAAATAACTACAAAGGAGGTAAATCCACCTTGCGTTATTCACCCAGTTTCTCAAGTGTCTGTGGCATAATTTGTATTAAAATGGTCAATAGTGTTTCTGGTCTCCTATGGAGGGTTTTGAACCCTTTACAGTGTTACAACATCGGGCTTTGGGTGGTGAAGATCTTTTATAGTTATAATTAGTTAATGCTGTAATCAGTGCTCCCTGCCGTGTGATGAGACTGAGCATTATATGTGCATTTCTAACCTGTATGGTTATGACTTAGAAATGGATAAATATATCACCAGAAATTTTATCATTCTTATATGTGGGTTTTACACTGTGTCTGTATTGTTTTCAGCAAAGAAAAAAGAATGAATAGATGGTATTTCAGAATGTGCTGCGAAAAGTATCCATGAGCAAACTCTGCTCCTGCCTTTTGCTTTCCCCACATGGAGAGTCAGCCTGTACCGTGAGTAATGGCTCAGCAGGGTCCTGAGAAGCCTTTCTCAACCTCATCTAGAGTCCCTGTGCATCCCAGAATGGATGGAGATAGCACATCTGGCAGGATTTGCTTTGAAGCAGGAAGCGTGAGTTTGGGATTGTGGCACTGTCTCCATTGCACTGGCTGGCAGAGCAGCTTAGGCACGTGAAAAGCATACACTGCATCCATTCAAAATGTGGTCAAGCATCTGTAGCCATATACACTCCCTTGAATTCCTGGCAGAAATTCCAGCTGAATCAGCTAGAACTGCACCTGGCACTTCCATCGTGCTATGGTAAAAGGAACGAGCTGACCTAAACTCCAGATTTATGTGGATTTAGTTACGGAACTCTCAATAAAATCAGTGCTAACTTCAAGGGCTGTATATCACTTTGGAGCAGATAATATATGCTGCGCATATATTTTTGGGTATGGGTAATTTTTGCATTTTTCTTGAGGAGAAAGAATTGAGTCCTGTTCTGCTTACTGTGTTTTCTTGGTTGTGAGATATGTATATAATTACTGGAGTCATGGAATTGCTTTAGTGTAAGCTGAAGGAATCATAAAAAGGTTCATGGGAAAGATGGTGTTTCTCTGGATTCTGCTGAAGCTTTTTTTGATGTTTAAAGAAGCAAGATGTGCTGTGGAGTTCACAAAGGATTTCAGGCTTTAGTTAAAAGTAAGTTGGAATTTGTTTGACCTTTTTCCCTGTACATTCTTTCCAGAGCATTAGGTGGCTGAGGTCAAACTGAAATGTGTCACTGGTCAGTGTCTGAATTTAATTAGTAGGCAAGGACTTGGAGAACTCTAAAGTACAAGATGCTTGATCACCACCTACCCATTTGAAATAAAAACAGAACATGATCTGTTTGTGTTTTCCTTCCAACAGCTGGTACAGTTTTCTTGAATTTGTTTGTTTCTAAATTCAAGGTTTAAATGTGGGAAATGTTACAGGAAACTGTTGTGCTATCAGGCTGGTTACTCAGCCTGGTTTATGACATCTGCAATGGTTTATGTGGACAGTCACTACTCTATATTACACTTAATAACAGAAGTTATGAACAGTTACCATATTTGCTGAACAGATTTCCTTACTTCCTAGTCAAAATTACAAGCTTTGTGTTGATTTGTAGATAGATCTAAAAAAAACTTAAATTCATACATTTTACTCTTAAAGAGACAGAGACTGTTGTAGGTGATTATGATGGACTGTGATATAAATACCAACTGACACTTAAAAAAGCAACAGTTTCAGCTAGTCGAGGATGGCTTTCCTAAGCTGATACACAGCAGTAACACTCTGCATTCGGTAACAAATATGTTTGCAATAATTCAAACATTTTTCTTCTGCAACTCAGCCTGCCTGATTTCCTTACATACCACTCTCAGCATTTAAAGTAAGGGCAGGCTTGAATAGCTCAGAGACAATGATGTGCCCCCAGTTTGAAAACACTATGCAAAGACTTGAATGTTTTTACACATAGTCTTTTAGTAGTTATGACATCAAAGAGACCAGAAGCAAGAAATTCTAGGAGACTAAGTGTGCATGATAGGGATTTTTAGTAAAATAACCCACCTTTGATATGTACTGATTATTTCCATGTTACCAAAATGACTTTGTATAAATCCTTGCCAAAATACTATTTAGATATGACCTTTAATTCTAAGATCTCAAGTATTTGCTAACAGTCATTTGCAACAGATATATCTCTACTTTTTCTCCGTAAAACTGGAAAAACTTTTATATTGACTATTAAAGAGTAATAGAAATGGAAAAGAAATTTAATAGGTTAGTTTGAAGTGTAGGGTTATACCAAGAATGTTTTCACAGATAATTTTCAGTTCTTTCTCTGAAGAGCACTCTACATCATCAATTAGTCACGTATTTTCTATGATTTAAATTTTAAATTCCTGAATTGGTTAGCAAAGTGATGTGTGGCTGAGAAGAGACAGGATCATTGGCCTCCCATTACCCGGTTATTTCCACAGTTTAGTTGTTTTTGTCATGGCATCGGAGAGTAGATAGGGTATTGAGGCTATGGTGCTCCAATTAATGCTCCATTGTGCGTTCAGTAAAAGGCGCCACTGCAGAGTCTTCAATACCAGATTTGAACTGAATTCCCCTTGGGTGACGTGGGGATGGGGCTCTGTGACAGTGCTGCTGTATTTTCAGGGTTCCTCATGTTTACCGGGGGTTCTTTCTCAGTATGTGCCTGGTGTGTCCTTCAATCTCTGTTCAGCAGGACTTCTCTTATTAGCTTGCACTAATAATGGCCTCTGTTGGCATTTAATAGTAAATAATTTCAGAGGATAAAGTATTTGTCAGAAATTTGGCTGGCAGGTGGAAATGGGCAAAGTAAGTTTTCCCAATATAGTGCTGGTGAAAAGAAGTGGTTAATCAAAAGAAATAAAAAAATCAAGTTACCAGTCAAGAGTTATCTCACAGCAGAGCCGTGTTTAATGTCCATAGTGCACAGTATGATTGTGATGACAAGGTTCCGCACATATGCCATGATAAATGGATGCTATTCTTTTATGGCAATGATTACATTATACATGTTGGCATTTATGGGACATAGTTGCATATTTTTAGAATATTCAATCTTCTTGCCATGTTTTCATCTGTTGTTTTTTTTCTGACAGCTGGAATAAGACTATGAAGTCAAGTGGCAGTGGCCGTAAGGGTCTCTAGTTGCTTCTCTGCTTCAATTTTCAGTTAGATTTGCTTGCTATAGTTGTTATTTTTCTGTTTCTGCTTGGTGGTTTATTTAATTTCTAAAATAAAAAGCACAGACATCGCACCAAAGAACTTAAAACTCTGCCTGCAAAATTGTAATGAGGTGTATTGTGAGTGTGGATTAGTAATGTGCAAAAGCAGCATGTCACGTAATTGCCTACTGCATATGTGTAAAGAAGAGGTTTTTCATGGAGGCAAATGAACCTGGAGATTGACTTTGCCCTCCCCGATCTGCAAACTAGCCTTGCATACGCTTCATATTTAAAATTAATAACTGATCTTAGTCTGGGACAGTGATAACCATCTTGAAGCAAAGAGATTTCAGCAAACTCGTAAGTGCTTGTGCAGTTATCACTATCTTTTGACAAAAAAATACATGTGAAATTTAAATATGGTTTCTTTTTTATTTAATTTTAAATGACAGACCAATAAATGTGGGTCTTTGGTTGGTCCTTTATACTCATCTACATCTCTGGCCCCACCATAGTTCCCTTCTTCCTCTATTTTTTCTCTTCTGTCTTGAGTTGCCTTCTTTGGAATCCAAACATTTCTGCTGGTTCCTGCATCTCTCTTGCTATATGGTGTGTGGAGGAGCTGGAGGGGAGGACAATGATAAACCATTAGCAAAAATATCGTAATTCATGTGTAATATTACAAGCATTAAATTAACTGCAATTTAGTTATAATTCAGGGTGGCCTTGCCTTTAATTTTTCCTTTTTATGAGTTGCCATGCGTTGAACAATGCTGTCCATTTGCTGGATTCTGTTTGCATTATGGTAGTTTTTATTTGTCTAATTGTGTATATTTTAATAGTTAACATTTCCTATTTCTGTCTCATTTGATGCTGGTGCTATTAACAAAGAGAAAACTGAGACCAGATGGTTGCCAAACAGCGAAGCCACCTGGTATTCTAGCATTGCCAAATATATTTTCCCCTCCCCTTTTCTTAAAAAAATTACAGAGACAGGTCCAGGATTTTCAGAGGCTCCCAAGAATGTTTGTGTGTGGCCAGGCAAATATCCCAAATCCTTGGAATTCTCTTCCCTGCTGTGCTTCTCTCTCACGTAACTCCATCTCACTCCCTCTTTCTGTTGTCCCACACCTGTCTCCCGTTTGAGCTCAGCACCGCTGGCTCTCAGGCAGGCAGTTCGCAGACCCTGCTCCACCGGGCTGCCTCTGGGGCTGCAGGTGAGGGCCTGATGCTGCTGCTGGCTCCACCATCTCTGCAGCCATCAGCGCTGCTGGGGTGGGAGGAGTGGCTCTCACTGCAAGCAGAATCCAACAGAGTGAACCTGCAAGGAGCTTCTCCCCATCCCTTGGGCTATTGCTAGCATGTAGCAGTCAAGTGAAAAACCGCCTGGAGGAACAGGGCATTTTGGATGCAGCAGCCAGCAGCTTGCCCTTTGATGCCATGTTGATTTGAGGGCCAAATATAAACTAAAGCTGTTGTCAGGGGTGTGATAGTGTGAGCGGGAGCTGACATGATCATAGACTGGGCATACAGTAGTGCACTCACTCCCTGAGTAGCGGGAGTTAGACTAAGCTCACCAAAAATACTTTTTCTCCAGTATGAACTGCATCTATGCTCTTCTCCCCGTGCCAGTGCCTTATGCTGAGATGAGCTGTACCATGTGCACGGTGACATATGAGCTGTTTGAATGTGTGCTTCTCACATATTTCAAAAGTCTGGTATAGGCAGTGCCTGTGTCAGTATTGATACATCTTTGAGACAAGCAGCGTTAACACACCATATTGGCATAGGTCTGGGTCAGGGAATGGAGTATAACTCCTCACTTAGCTGCTGCCAGGCCTTCTCTGCCTCCTCTCCTTCTTTCCTCTGCCTTTGTAGCTGATTTCCTAGACCCTGCTGGTTTGTAGACCCCAAATACCTTGAATGATACTGATGTGAACCCCTGGGCAATGTGGCTCAGTAAGTGTCCGAACACCTTGGTTGAATTTGGGCAGAGAGAATGGCCATCACTATGTTGGCTCTTGGCAAATATCCAGATTACTGCTAGAAGGTGTACAAATTCAACACAAAAAGCCTGTATCTGCCTGAAAAGAGCTTATACTCCATCTGTAAGAGTCAGGAGAAGGCTCTGTGTAAACAGATGAGGAAATAAAAAAATAAGTTTGTTATTCAGCAGTGTAACAGCTGAATGCTGTCTGTAATGCTGTGTGTACAATGTCCCTGTGTCTACTCATTTCTTGTTATTCCTTTTCTGTGCCTTTCCTGTGTCTGACGATGGCTGTGGCAGCATTAAACTTTCTTCTCGGAGCCCTCTATCTTGTCCTTGGCATACAGTGTCCCTCATATCCCTATGTTCTTTGCTCACTGTCCTCTTAGATTATCTACCTGTTTCCAGCATGTTCTGCAAGTGTAAGAAGCAGTCATCCTTCATTTGGCAAGTTTTGAGCTTCACTATCACTCTGCCTAGGTGGCTGCAAGCCATCATACAGAACAGCCCCCTTCAAACTGACTCCAGTTGAAGCTGCATTTCTAGAAAAGTCCACTTCCCAGCTGGTTACAGTAGATTGGACACGGTCCCATTACAGTGCACACAGAACAGCTCAGCAGCAGGGGATCTTTCAAGAAGAAGGCATCAGGGTAGACTCGCTTCAAAACTTCCTATCCTTTGGAGAATGGAAAATACTCCATATCTTTCCAGCAGGCAGGACTTCTAATGTGTGTTTAAGCTTTGTGATAGGAAAATAACATAAAAAAAATGTCTTGGTGGAAATAATGCCATATGGTGCCTGCCCAGAGTTACTTCTGTTTGGCATGTTTGCTTTACAGAGGTAGTTGCATGGAGTGACAAGGATGTTGCTTTTCGGGGCATTTCCTTTGTGAAGAGACAGTGTCTGTCTTCGAAATTCTTGTCTGTATTATAATAGAACTAATTTTGCAATATTTACCATTTCTCAAAATATGTCAATGTGCATTGAAGTTGACAGGAGACCCAAGGATCAAACTTACTGCTTTAAGTGACTGCATTTCCCTGCAGCAGAAAACACTAAAAAATGTCAAGGAAAAGGACAATCATTGTTTGGAATCTGGGAAGTTTGTATCTAATCTCTGTAATTCAAATCAGTATGTTGGAAAGCACATCCTGTGATTGCTGGAAGTTGCATTACACCAATGCATGAGGGTCCTGTGGGCTTTGGATGAAATTCTCTGCAGTCAATGAACATTTCAGTGCATTTAAATGCATCTTTTTTTCAGCCTATTTGGTTTGTGCAGGATGGCTGTATTACTCATAGAAGCTGTATTTGCCTTCTGTGTAATATACCTCCTTTCACAGGTGAATTGAACAAGACAGACCAAAATCCCTGTTGCATCTTACCTGTAGGATATAATGTTTCTTGGGATATTAAAAAGGTGACAGCATGCTGGCTGAATGTAGGCTGAGCCTTCTCCCTTCCAGATAAACAGATCTCTAAAAAATATGCAAACCATTTAATATCTAAGAAAATTAGCATCTTTCAGAAGTTTTTTTTTAACCTTGTGTGCCAGTCCTCCTATTTCCTTGTATACAGATGCACATGCAGTTTGCATCATTACTGTCAGACTGTCCCTGCCACTACTCTCCCTCCCTGTCCTGATTTCAGCTGAGACAGAGTTAACTTTCTTCACAGTAGCTCCTGTGAGGCTGTGTTTTGGATTTGTGCTGAGAAGCCTGATAGCATACTGGTGTTTATAGTTGTTGCCAGGACAGTCAAGGACTTTTCAGCTTCTCTGCTGTGCCAGCGTCTGTTGGGGCAGGAGAAGCTGGGAGGGAGCACAGCCCCAGTTGCTAGCCCGGGATTCGATCTTAGGTTTAGGACTGAGACCCAAACTGGCCAGTGGTACATTCCATATCATGCATGTCAGTATACAGGGAGGATCTGTCCAGAAGTTCCCTCCCTTGTGCTGGGTCATCTCCCTCCAGGTGGTCCCTTTCCAAGGGTTGTCTTGCTGTCTCAGTCTTGGACACTCAGGCTCTTATATCTGTTCCGGGCTTGCAGTTTCGGGTCTCTGCCTGCTCTGGGATCGTTAGCTGGGAACTGGCTGAGCTTTGGTCGTCGGGTGGTGAGCAGTATCACTGTGTATCACTTATTTGTATATTTCTATATGCATCATTATTATCATCTTCATTATCTTTACTATTTTCAATTTTATTGTAGTTTAGTTATTAAATTCTTCTTATCTCAACCCTTTGCCCCTTTAATTCTCTCTCTGTGCCCAGGAGTGGGGAGGTTGAGCAAGCAGTTGCTGTGGGGTTTGGCTGCCAGCCAGGTGTCAAAACTACAACACTGCCCCAAAAAAAAAAAGATCAGGTTGTCTTGGGAGGGATAGGTTCCTGCTGATTAGAGGTGAGAAAGAAAAATAAACAATATTGAAAGTTATAACAAAATTATTTTCATCAGTCTACTTCATTTCACAAGTTAGAGGGCTTTACAGTAATGATATTACTCATCTGTGTAGACGTTTTCAAAACTTAAAATCAATTAGAAGGTAGGATGTATACAGATTTAGGAATGTCATTCCTCTCTTTTACAAGAGGAAATGACCTCTCTCTTAGTTTCCCTGGTCAGTAAAGGCAAAAAAACCCCAACCCAAACCCCAAGCTTGTGGCCTTTAGTGCTTGGAACTAAAAAATAGTTGGTTTTGTTATGCATTTCTAAGGAAGTTCTGAAAAAGCAGCACAGGATATAATTTAAATAACAAAGATCCTTTTTAAAATTCCCACTTTCTCTCCACTAACTGCCATTTAACAAAGGGAGCAGTTTTTACAACTGGGGTGATTTGTAACTTTTGCTTCCCTCCCCTCCTGCTCATCATTATTAGCTAACGTCCCTGATAAGAAATGCAATGTACAGCCCCTATCTGCTCCTTCGGGATGCCTGGTCTTCCTTTTCTGAAGCAGTCGGGGTTCTGTTTTGTTCTGTTTTTAAGTTTTCAGATAATTTATGTAATAATTTCTCTAATTTGTGGACCCTTCCTTTTCTTTCAGTTTTTTCCTGTGTGTTAGCAGGCCCTGCTGCTACACCCTGCTTTTTGCTCTGATCCTAGCCCAGCCAACTGTCACTTTTTAGCCTGCAGGGAACCTTCTGGTACTAACATTCCTGCCTTGTTTTTATTAGAAGGGCATCTCTCACAACATATCCCTTGCTGTTTGAAGCAGAAGTCATGTGTATTCAGTAGGAATGAATAATGGATATATTTAAAGGGTACCTTGCCCTTCTCGTTCCTTTGCACATCGTAAATAACCACTCTCTTAGTTTGGTTTTAAATATTTCTCTGCAGGCAGTTTGGAAAAATCTGGTGATTCAGCTCTCAATTTAAGAAAGACTGTGCTGTATGCAGCTGATAGTTTCTGTGTCTGAAAATTGATCCCACACCAAACTCAGTACTGGCACTGACGTGCAGCTCGAGAATTCTGAAGAAGCTGGTCACCAATTTATTTTGAAGAAGCTCACAAAATCCAGCATTAGAGGAGATGTATAGACAACATAATGGGGAGTGCGGGAGCTCTGGACTGAGTTCATTTCACTTGGCTTTAGATGCCTTTTTTTTAAGATATCCAAAGATATTTTAGGTATTTTTAAGCCGTATTTTTATATTTTAGGGTATTTTTAAGGTATTTTAAATACAGGTATTTTTAAGATGTTTTAAAGGTCTTCTTCAGGATGAGCTGAGTTGTTCTCTGAAAAATGCCCGTTTCTTTCCACTCACTGTAAAAGCAGGTGTGTTGATGAGGTTGTGTGTAGGTGTCTGTATTAGAGACATCTGCTTTTGTCCAGTGAGCCTGCTGTTCCTGGCCAGATATCACCATCTGAGGAGTTCTCTGGGAATGGCTGTACTGAAGGATAAACTGAAATTCCTTGGAATTTTCCTATTAACTGTAACAAACTTTAGCTGAGGCTCCCGAAGATGATCCTAAATTTGAAGGCCAAGCTTGGAGGATGATTTAATTACCTGATCGCAGTTTAAGGATGTCAAAGTGAGAGTCTGAGCAGCAAATGTTTTTGATGGGGCAGGTTGAAGGGACTGGATGTATTTTTATTGCCCATTTTACTTAGATAACTGACAAATGGAATGGCCTGATTTCCCTGTTGCCATAAACACTGCAAAACTATCCCGGAGTTATAATCTTCTCCCTGTAGTGCTTTCCCTTGAGCATGTGGCTAAGATTTTTTGATATATATCCCTTGGTTTTTGTAGCTTCAGGAGTCTAGGACAACCTGTGTGTCTTTTCCTGTGAGTTGTGGCCGGACTGGGGTCCGATTCCCAGTGCGCATGGGGAGGTGTGGGCTTGAGCTGGGGACTCTGGGGTGATAAACCTGTATTCTCTTTGCAAATGAGGTAGATTACCACTGTAAGCATTTTCTAGGTGTATAGGCAAACAGTTTGGAGGTATAGGGAACCGTATACTCAAATGATTCAAGCCTCAGAGTGAATGAGGAGAAGGCAGTCAGAACCAGGCTGCAACAGTGATTTTACTTTGGCATCTTCTGAACTCAGTTCATGTGGCTGTAGTTTTGGAATTGTATTACTTTCTTATGTTTCTAACAGTTTCACTCGGCTTGTTATCATGATATTTGAGAGGCTGATGATGTAAATAGTAGATTTTCATTTGTAGGAGGTTGCCTATGTACTGAATTCTATAAGAAATTGTTCCCTTTAAGTGATTCAGCTGATGGACTACGCCAAAGATTGTCATTTGCAGGGATTCAGTTCTCTTCACAAACACCTGTCTTTTGATAGTTTTTGGAATATCAGTTGGGACAAAACAATATTTTCTGTGTTTTTCTCCTCTGCAGTCAAAATTTCACAAGAATATCTGACATTCAGAGTTGAAAATAAATGAAAATTTAAAAAACAAAAAAGGCTGAACGATCTCCTATGTATTTTATGGTGTGAACCTGCCTTTCTTAAATGTATCATTTTCCATTCACCTTTCTTTACTTCCCGCTTTAAAATGAAGAACAAACGGGAGAATTTACAATCAAAAAAAAAAAAAAGGGGGGGGGGTGTTACTGTCATGTTCTAGCTAAAGTTTAGCTAAAACTAGCCTGTAAGTGCCAAGCTGCAGGCATTATCTGGAAGCTGACTTCCATGTTTTCCCCTTTTTACTTTCAAATTTTAGAAAAGTATTTCCTTCTAAAGCACTAGGGTACCTTAATGGTGCCTTCAATAGCTTGGGGTTTTGCCTTCGTTAGTACAGAAAAATTTTAAGGATTTCAGAATCTGCTTACAGTTAAATGGAAAGGAGAGCTACTCCATCTCCCCTGAACTTGGGTATATAGCGGCAGAGGAACTGACTGAACAAGACATCTGTAACTAATGGCAAAGGGGGCAGAGAGTGTACAACGGGTATGGATTTTGCAACCGGGGTGCACTGGAGCCTTCCAATTGACATACCGATTTTCAAAAAATAACCAATAAATGACAGAATAAACAGTTGCAAGGAGCTTCCATAAGAGCATCTAAAGGCAGATGATCCGTTGACTCCATGGAATAAGAGATGGGATGTCTTTATGAAGGAAGTAGAGAAGTTGTAGAATAATGAGACGTGAGGAGAGTTTACTATGTGAGTGGTATATAAGGTGCCAGCTACGTGGCATCTGAGTGACAGACATGAGAGACCCCACATTCACTAATCTATTAGCACAGGCCAGAAGCTATAATTGCCACTGTGGCTCATCATTTTCTGTAATGCCTGCATGCCTACGTGTCTGTGCTGCTCAAATCTAGATTTTTTTCAGATCTTCCTCTGCTCTTTGTTCTGGGCTCCATTCTGGTTGCTCTCAGTTGGACTCATTTCAGCCTCTTTCTTCTGCTAGAGCAGTGAATGTTCCCTGATTTTTTGGCAGTTGTTCATTAAAGTTTTACAGGGTTTTTTTTGTTTTCTTCCCCCAACATGTCATGTGCTGGCTTCTGCTGCCTGTTCATGTTTGTTTTGGTTACCTTTTATAATATGTAACTACAGCTTGCACCCTTGGTCTGTATTACAGTTTTCTGAGGTCAGTCTTCTTTACATCCCATGCTGTATTTTTCAGTTCAGCTTTTGGCTTGATTCTTTGAAATTTTCTACTCTCTTTGGACCAATATAGTCCTTGTGTTATATGAAAGATTTATTAAGTGGCTTTTTGGGCTGGGGGGGGGGGGGGGGC
>WKFP01014010.1:94838-175636 GCA_011057875.1 Pterocles orientalis
TTTTTTTTTTTTTTTTTTTTTGCATGTTAACACGTATGTCTGTGATTTCTTTAGCCTGTCAGTAGATACATTAGTCATGACAAAGCCAGCACTGTAGTAAGTGTAATGATTAAACTTTTTAACCATCCTAACACAAGAGGGGAAGTATCAAAAGTTTACCTGTGACATTTCTGCTTGTGTCTACAAAGATCTTGGAGGATAAGTGTTTACTTTTCCAAAAAGCAGATTAGAGTGACACAAGTATTGCTTTCTGACCCTTTTTGCTGTTGGTGTTGTTCAAATAATGATCTAGTTACAGAAATGTTTGTGTACTTTTTTGAAAAGTTCTTTCTCTGGCTTGCACCAGCATAGTCTTGCTGTTGGCAACCACAATATTTTAATGGAAAACTGAAGTAATTTTTTTTTTTTTAGATCTGTCTTGAGTTAATTTCTTTCTGTCCTTTCTTTATAACTAGTGACCCTATCCAGTCCCCCAGAAGGACAAGGTATAAAGGGGCAGATATTGAATATTTCACTAAGCAAACAACAGACAGCAAATCGAGGGAGACTGAACTTTATTCCCTGTGGCTAAGTACTGGACTTTTGGGAAAGTCTAGTGTGAGGAAAATGTCATTTGAGAGGTGGTGGTTTGGAACTTCAAGGCTGGTTGTCGTCAGCCTTTCAGAGCTTGCACTCCTGCTGTGCCCCTGCTTCATGTTGACTTCCCCCTTTCTTCGCTAGGGAATGATGGTGTAAAATGAACCGTACCCAGTTTGGCCAGTCTAGCCCTTTTCCAGCCTTAAAGAGGAGAAATATACCCCACAGTGTGTGACTTATGTTGCTGGGCTTAACTGATTTTTGTAGGTATTGTCATAACAGGGTAGCAGTTCCTAGTTTCCAGAATAGTGAGTGGGTAAGTGGCTGAGGAGGATGGCATAGCTGGTGTGGGCTTTGGCACAGCAGAGGTGGTCTTTGGGTGGAAAAGGGGAGGATTGGCTTATGGGGAAGCTGTGTCAAGACCCAGAGTCTGCAAGGCAAGGTCTGAGTGTCTTCAGGATGTGCCTCAGCGTATGAATACTGAGCAGGGATCCTGCTCCATCTTGTCTGCTGGTGTGACAGAGGCACTTTGTCACCTTGTGTCTCGAATGATACTGGCTACCATTTTGTTGCAGAGCTGGAGCCACTCAGTAATGCTGATCCTTCATGTGTCACTGATGGGAACTGAAGGATTCAGAGGATCTAGGAAGATACCTCGATCTCATCTCTCATGTTTTCTTGCCTGCTCAGCAGGGAGACCTGCACTGGTGCTGGGCTGCCCTTGGCTGCAGTGTTGTGAGCACAGGGGAAATAACCCAAAGGTTTTCTTTGCCTGTGCCAGGAGAGCTGTAGATATGACCAGGGCAAGGGCAGCAGGTGTGGAATGAGGTCACTTGTTTGGCATTGCCTTTTGTTTAGCATTCCTTTCTGTGCAGTGTGTGTTTCTGGCTCAGATAATAGCTGGCATGGTGTCTTGAATTGAAAAGTTCACTTAACAGTCAGGTTCCTTTTCAACAGAAATGAACTGGATGAAAGGCTCAAAAAAAGCTTGGTGGTGATAGAAAATTAAGCAGAATTCTCAATGATAGTGATGGCAAAAAGTTATAGAAGGTGAGATTCAAGTGATCAGCCTATACTGAACATGGGTAGAAAAGATGCTGAGAAGACACAAATGAGGATTGAGCTTTCAGTATGAAAAGTAAAGATCAGGTGGAGTAAATCTATGAAGTCCCAGGTAAGAGGTGGAAAAGTTAATGTGATTATATACTGTTTCTTGTAAGGCAAGAACTAGAACCAGGAAGTGTAGCTGTCAGGCATCATACTTAAAAGAAAGACAAATATGTGGTATATAATCAAACTGTGTAACTCATTAATATAGGAGGCAGTGAAGTCTAGAAGTATAGAATATATTAAAAGAAGGATTAGACAAGCCTGTGAAAGTTAAATCCATCAGGAAATATTAACTGTTGTGACCCAGGTCAGGAATGCTCTAGTATGCTGATAGCAGGAAACTGGAAGGATCTCACCAAGAAGAAGACTGTGTTCTGTAGGTACCTTCCCTAAGCATGCAATATTGAGCAGTGGCAGAGACATGATAGTGTCATCAATGGCACCAATGAGTCCATCAGTGAGCTTAGTACCTTGTGCCCTTTCTAGCCACAGCTGTGACTCAGCACTACCAAGCAGTGACCAGTCCATTGCTTTCTTGTTTATACATAGCTGGGTTGAATTTACAGATTATTAATTATGCACCTGACCCTAGACCCTCTCTGATATGAACAGGCTTCATTCATATCTTATTGACTGTTACAAACCAGAAAGCCTTTCTGAACCTTGAATGGCAAATTCTTGACGAGGTAGCTGAGGTGCAAAATAACTGGGATATGACAGATATTCCTTATGTAAATGCAAATGTTCTTGCATGGCTTTGGCAATTGACTGACCAGGTATTAGTCAAGAGTAAGATGGTTTTGGCTCCACTAGCATTTTAATGGTTTTCAAGTAAGTCTCCTGATCGTCCTACCACACTTTCTTTGGCATTGCAGAACTGTCTTGGAGCATACAGAGTAGATTCATTCCAGATGAAACTGAACTGAATGATGCACTCGAGCCACCAAAGTGTACCCAGTTCATTGAACCAGAGTAGAGCTAGACCATAGCTACTCCCCCCTGCTGTAAAATATAGACTTTATGTCCTCAGAACAATTTCATTCTAGAAATCTGCTCCTATTGTGCTGCAGTACTTGCTAATGGAAACATTGCTTATGTTATCCTGCTTAGAAACCAGCTGTCGCTTTGAAGTTGCGTTCCTGTGAGACTGGAGAGTGATACTAACTACAACTACAGGATTTAAAATTCAGAAAGTGTAAGGATGGAAATAGCGGGTGCTGAAAATCAGATTGTTTTATGACCTCTGTTTGCCCTGTCAAGGGGTCACTGAGACTTGTCTGGTGCATGCACTAAACTTGTAATTTATGTTTGTGGAGGGTGTCAGGAGGAAGATTCATGTCTGAATGTGCAGGTGCTCCATTAGGACTTAGAAGACATGGATTGATTAGGTGGTTATTGCCACATGCAAAATTAGCCTGGTCAGAGACCCCTGACAGGGAAGCTTAGTGCATAACCAGTGAGCCAGGCTGCAACTGATAGAGCCTCAAAATATTAATGGTAGATAACAAGGATAACTTGGGCAGTTATCACATCTGATATGCTGGGCCTGAACTTTGCAGATGACATACTGCATCTCATGTGGGAACTGATTTTCTCTATGATTTTTGAGTCTGGATCAGCAGAAGATAGGCACACAGTCCCTGCGTGTGTGTGTGTGTATGTGGGATACAGGAGGGAAGGCAGGTAGCTGGAAATGTAGCTGTGCTGGTTGCTGTTGCTGCATGCATATGCTGTATAAGTATGCCACATGTATACATGAGACTTGGGAACTGAGTATATCCCACAGGTATAAATGAGACTTAAGGGTTGGTTAGCTGGTAGGCTTGTGCCTGTAGGAAAAGACATTCCTATGGTCCAGAACAGCTTGAGAAGCTTGGGCAATCCAAGGAAGTCTGCTCTGTGTTAGAAATTTTTTTTGTATTTTGCAACATGACCTTTTCTGACACCAACTTCAAATAAAATGAGAGGGTTGAGATCTAAGGCACACAGTCCTTCTCTGTTAAACTAATAAAGCTGTCTGTTAAAATGTATCCTGTGGATCTGGCATTTGTTCACCTGCTCCCTGTTTGGTTTCTGTTCTGAGATGTGTGCTGCACAGAAACAAGTTCATTTGCTCAGTCCTATTATCAGTGTTCAAGGACTGGCTGGACAGAAGAGAGGGGTTTCAGGAATGAGTACTTTGACTCACTCCAGTTAGGAACATTGCGTTGTAAGGGCCACTGAGTCAGGTCTTCAGCTGTCATCAGCACTTCTTCACAGAAGTCTTGTCATGGATGTTTTGAGCCTGATCTTGAAAGCTTTGAAATTTTTGTCGTTCAGGTGTTAACCTTAGGTGTTTCTTGTTTCTCTTAGGCATGATTGAATCCATGGATCAACCATGGCTGGTTTGTACTACTGGGTTTGGGAAGTCTGCTCTTTATTCCTAACCTTGCTGATGGCGTTCTTTGTTGCCTCTGGCGAGCTACATCACTTCGGTTTCCCTTTCTACAAAATGGGTGTAATGGTGCTGAAGGCCTTTGGAAGACTGTTTAAAGTTGTAATGAAAATGACAGAACAGCTGAATAGTATGGCTGCTGGTTGTTGTTATGCATGCAAATTTTTTTAGTGGTAACTTGGGAACATAGGAAACAGTACTAGAGGGAGTGTCTTGAGACTCCAGTCCTCTCTTTTGCAGACAGGTGTATCACACAAACTTATCAAAAAATGTCAAACTCCATATTAATCTAATCAGGGCTTTAACCCATTCTCTTTGAAGATTGTTTCATAACTTTACCTGCTGGGAGTTAAAAGCCTCACCCAGTTTCCACAATAAATTTGTTAACGGCAGGGCTATGTCTGTCTGTGTGTATGCATTGTCTTTTTGTTTGCATGGCACTTTATCTTTTAGATTAAGATGACACCCAGATGATGATGATCTTTGTGCAAATTTGGGGAGCTCAGCTTCTTGTGGTCAGAGTTTAAATGTGCTGAAATAGGGAAACAGTTTTACTGGAAACAAGGAAACAAGTTCAGCTACTTGTTGACTCTCTGTTGATTTATTCTAATTTTCCCTGATTTTGATTGCGTTTGTGATGATTCGTCAGCAAGCTTGAAGACATTAATGATACTATTTCAGGGATGTTTGTGCTGAAAAAGACCCAAAGGAGTTCAACAGTATTGTCTTTTCCGTTCTGCAAGGTGGACTGATAAAGGATTTTAAAGTAAGTTAAATGCATCCTTTTTTTTTTTTTTAACTTAAGTGACAGACATGTGTTTTAGGCATTTCAATGGCTGTGTAGTGGATTTCCTAAATAATGTTAGACATGTTGGAAATCTAGGAGAATATAGGAAATATCAGTCAAACTTTTATCGTGATGAGTTATAGTCGTTTACCTGATCAAAGATTATAAAAAAAAATTATTAAGAAAAAAATATCATATAGGAATACAGACTTTGAGAAATTCCTTGCTTATTGGTTTCGTAGTGCTTTTTGTAAAGTTCAGGTAATCGTATTTCCTTGCTTGATGTGAATATGTAAAACAGTCTAAAACAAGTGACAGACCTTGCTAAAACTCTTACTATCATCGATAATTGTACTAATGGCTATATAACTATAGATGTGGATGTAGTTTTTGCCTTTGACCCGTTGCAGTGAGAGCTTCCTGGATACTTTTTACTTTGAAAGATACAGAAATTTCACAAATGCTTTTGCTGCAGCCTGGAGCCTTTCAAAGTTATAACAGAAACAAGGACAGTCCTTTTTCTGTGCTTAGGATGTGTGATAGTCTGTTCTGTGGGGCACTCGTTTCAGATGTTGGTTGCTGTGTCTCTGTGCTGCCCGTGTATCTCTCCCATTGGAAATAACAGTGAAAAGTATTAAATTATGGATTTTTGTACTAGGAGATGATGTGAGTGCAAAAAGTTTAGATCAGTTCAAGGACAGGGCAAGCACTGAGAAGAAGAATCCACTGTAGAAAGAGACAGACCACACCAGGCTCAGGAAATACACCAGACTGAAAACAGTTGGGAGTCAGGGAGTGTGTAAGTGGAGGAAGTATCATATATGTTTACCCTGTCCATACTGCTTCCTACTAATGCTTGTGGCCATTCTTGGATAAAGAACGCTAGGCCAGATGGCCCTTTGGTCTGAGCCAGTACTAGAGGCTCTTAAATTCTTTCTTAATGTAGAAGCAGTGATAAAACATTTGTATAAAATATTTTTATAAAAATATAATATTTAAAACATTTATATAATAGATGGAAAGAAATTCATGCCGAATATAAGTTACTGAATAAGCTAAATACAAAGGATACAGAAAGGTGAAAGAGTCCATTATAAATGGCTAACAGTTAAATAGAATAAAACTTTAAAAATAGGAGATAAAATAAATCATTATAAGGTGTAGTTTTTAGCTGTAACCAAGATAACTTCTGCCAATGTAATCTTATTTCAAGTGAATGAAATGTGGTTTCTAATCCAATCCTTTCCAATTTGTCTTAGTATTTTGCACATTGAATTTGTATTTGAGATCAGTAAGCTCTTATTTAGCATTTGGGATTTAGGCTTTCTAAAGTTAAAACTGGGAGATCTAAAAAGTTATTTATATTTTTGGAATGAAGCAGGAAGATGTGTCATCCCACTTCTTAAAGATACCTGAATCTAGATTACAGGGCTGTTTAAAGAGGGTTTTTTGTCTGTGATTAGCAAGGCATGTGTTAGATGGCTAAGTGGCAGATTTCAAGATGCAGTTGTTACCAAAGGGGTATTTCAAATGGGGATGCCTTTAGTAGTTTCCCCAGGGGCTAGTCCTTGGTCAAAGACTTGAAATATTTTTATTGGTACTCTAGTCAGATGAGATGTTTGGTGGTAAATTATGCAGATACAAAGTTAAATAATACCTGAAGTAAAAGGAAACTTGGTGTTCGTTCAACAAATACTGTTATAGAGTGCTTTCAGATTCTGAGTTAAATGGTCAAAGTCTGAAGATACTTATTTTAGTAGTCAAATGTGTAGGTTTGTGAACCTGAAAGGCAAATGATACTTATCACGGGATGACAGTTGGATTTTAAAACCAGAAAAAAGTAGAATTCGTTCTAGTTACTTCTCTCATTGTAGCTTTGAGGAAACAAGCTAATATCCTTGGAGGTGCAGTGAGAACAACTCTGGGTAGAAGGAGGAAAATCCACTCAGCAGAGGTTGCACAGAATCAGGACTGATACTATTGTGAACCCGTGGGAGGGAGATATGGAATAGGTGGGTAGAGTTCAAGGAAGGACAACAGGACAATCCTAGGGATTGTAAAAATAATGTTAAGCTGTTGGAGTGACAGCTATTCATTCATCTGTGAGAAAGCAATCATTTTTATACTGCTTATAAGTATTTACATGAGGAAAAGATATCAGAACAGCTGGGACTTGTCATATCTCTGTCAGGACTGCTGTCAAGGTCTTGTGGCTGTGGATTTAAATATCCTGTAGCTTCCTAAAGATAGTTAAATGCAGTTTATGGTTTTATTTAGGGATGACGTGGCCTGGATCAGTGCTGTTAGATATTACAGAGAATGCTACCTTAAAAGCAGTCCTGTCGTGTCTTGTTCAGCTCAGCATCAGGCTAATTGGGTCTGGGGCCTGAATATGTTTTCTCCCACATATATTTCTGCAGTGTGGTTGTATCTTCTCCTTCTGTGCCAAACTGCTTATCATCCTCAGACTGAAATTTTTTAACATGGCCCAATACTTTGAATTCAGTGAAGGGTTTTGAAGTACAAAATGCAGTCTTCTGCTCTGCAGAGAGATGCAAGGAACCTGCAAACAAGCATACATCTGAATGAGAAAGAGAGGCTCTTGGCTGCTGAAGGCTAGAGCTGCATCATCCTGGTATTCCATCCCATTTCTATGGCTGTTTTGTTGGTTGTGTGGTGTCTTTCAAAGGTTTTATGTATGCCTTCTCCCTGTGCTCACTGTGGGTTGCAGTGTAGAAAGCCAAACTTGCTCATCTTCCCTGGCTATCCCTCCTTTTGGAATTAGGAAGGATTGTAATTGTAATTGGAGCATCTCATCTTTAAACTGTCCAACTTGATCTTGCCAGTGCTTATGCTTTACTTTCACTTGTTTATAATCTTTGCTGACTGCAAGGCCAGAGAGAACTAGAGAAATAGATGCTATTTATAAGGTCTTCCTGCATACACTGTTGTTGGGTCTTTCAGCACATAAATAATTGACTTTCTCTTGAAAGTCTGCTGACAATGTAAAAGTTAAGCAAGGTATGAAGGGCTTGCACAGAGATTAACAGTGTCCGTGGTGTCCAAGAAGTACAGTTTCTTAGGGCATCTTCAAGGAACCCAGCAGAATTGGGGCAGTTGTAGAATCTGAAAAGGAAGAAAAGTTAAGAAACTGCTGTTCAAAGTAATTGCTGTGCATGGACTTACTGTGGTTGGTAACTCTATATTTTTGCCCTTAGATCACTTTCTTGTTTGACTTTGTGATTAGCTTGTAACATATTCAGGGATATTTAAAGTGTTCTGCCAATGCAACAGCAGCTGAGCTGGAAATTGGTTGTAGTTTTTGTTGCAAATGGGGAAATAGTTATTTTTTTATTAAGCAATATTAATGGAATTCCAGTGGATGCATGTTGATTATAATATATTGCTTATAACTTATATTCTGCTGTAAGGAGTGGTAAATATTGTAGAACTACTTTGAGTAGATATAAATATCTGAAGTTCCTTATTATTTCCTTAGGTCCTGGGTAATCTGCTTTTATCCTGTGATTGTTCCCTTATTATGTACTGGTAGGATTCCTTAGATCAATGAATATTGCCTTCCTTATCATCTTGACTAAGATAAATTAATAAATCAAAGAAATTGTAAATAAAGAGATACAAATTAGCTTGATATTTCTATGATGTATTTTTATATAGCTATTGTAATTTATCTATCTTACATAAGCAAAGTGGGCAGATTATTGTGAAATACCATTTTCTTTTCTCATGCAGTGTTATCTCTACTTTTTAATACACTTTTTTGGTATTTGAGCATTTAAATTATTAGAGCTATCCATTTCCCTCAACAAAGTCAATTCCTGGAATAAACAAATAAATAGAAAACCTAACAATATGATGCTTTAATATGATTAGGATGTGGCTACTTCAGTAGAGAAAATAGTAACATGATATGCAAGATGAGCATCAGCTGCTTATGCAGGGACCGGATGAGTTAACACAATCCCTATAGGTATGAAACGGTAGATGTAATCGTTTCTTTCTCTATTAGCATTAATACTCCTCTGTAGAAGTGGCAGTTTCAGTTCTGATGGATACACTTGAAAAGCCCAACAAACGAGAGGAGGTTAGGGAAAATGCTAAAGGATTGATCTAAGGCGAGATTTTAGTCCTTAGAGATGTTAATCCTTTTTTTTTTTTTAATAAAATATTTAGAATATTTCATGATTTTGAAGGATCTAGTGAAGAAATAGGATATTTGATGGGAGAAAGAGTGATATGTGTTGAAGAAAACAAAAAGAAGATCTGCCATCTGGAAGATGAATTTAAGTTAGAAATTAAAGAGTATGTTTTCAAGAGTAGAGATAATGAACCAGGGTGATTGTCAGAAAAAGTTCGTATTTGTTACTGCTCAGACTAAGTAATGCTTATGTTTCTCTGAGCAACAGCTCGTCTGTTACAGCAGTTTGAGGATTCATGGCAAGAAAACTGGACAAAATGTTACAGAGCAGGTAGATTCAAGAAGGGCTTGCTTATGCTTGCTGGGAGTCAGGGGTGGCAAAGAGCAAAATTTGTAGTAGTGAAACACTATTCTGCAGGGGTCATTGTGCATACAGGGCTGATGGTTGACCAGAAGAATGCATGTCCGGCTGTGGTGTGACAGTCAACTTGAGCTGATCTAGCATTTGAAAGAGGTGCCACTCCTGTCTGTTGTGACAGTCCCAGATACAGTCCCATCTGTCTGTGCTGGAACTTAACACTTGTAAGTTATGTGGCAAGACAGGGAGAGGGCAGGATTGCTCTTTTAGGTGACAATGAAGTGCTGAATTGGTTTAAGAGAACTGTGAAACGTCACTCAGTTGTTTAGGAGGAGCTAAGAAGCTAATGGAGGTGGCTAGTGAAAGTACGTCTCATACCACTGAAAGTGATTTAAAAGCCCCCATGCAAAATGCTTAGCTGATCTAATTAGGTTTTAATTTGGTTTAAAGTAATACAGTTGCTGTGTATCTGGAGACAGTTTCGCCAAATGTGAGGTTGAAGAAGGTGATCTAGTCCGTTTCTGTAAGATGCTGGGGGGCCTAAGAGACATAGGAGACAAATCATTGAAAGTTTACAGCCTCCACTGCTCCACCCTTAATGTTCATCCTTGATTATTCTGTTTTCAGAAATTGTATTAGTGCCTTGAGAATTTTGGTTCCAGCTGTGCCAAAGGTGTGGTGCATCACTGTGCCCAGAATTAGTGCTGAAAGAAAGAAAGGTGTCCCCTCACATAGGGTATTCAGCAAATTCTCCTGAAATATGATCTGGTCCTTTTTCATTGGTCTGTACATAGGCTAAATGAGGATCCTGCTTGTAAGGACAGGGAACCCATAAAATTTTTCTAGTGGCCCTTCGCCTGCCTTTCTCATGTAGGCAAAATTCTGCCCCAGTGTGGAACTGGAGTTTTCTGATGCATGCACCGAGAGCAGCCAAAAGTAGCAGAAACTTTCAGTTTTGGACATTTCTGCAAATTCAAAGGGCTTTATGGCTTCCAAGCACCTGCTTTGTAGTGGGGATGATCAGTACCTCATAGAATCATAGAATGGTTTGGGTTGGAAAGGACCTTAAAGATGATCAAGTTCCAACCCCCCTGCCATGGGCAGGGACACCCTCCATTAGACCAGGTTGCTCAAAGCCTCATCCAGCCTGGCCTTGAACACCTCCAGGGATGGGGCATCCACAACCTCCCTGGGCAACCTGTTCCAGTGTCTCACCACCCTCATAGTGAAAAATTTCTTCCTGATGTCTAGTCTAAATTTACCCTCTTTTAGCTTATACCCGTTACCCCTTGTTCTCCCACTGCACTCCCTGATGCAGAGTGCCTCCCCATCTCTCCTGTAGCCCCCTTCAGGTACTGGAAGGCTGCTGTTAAGTCTCCTCGGAGCCTTCTCTTCTCCAGGCTGAACAACCCCAACTCTTTCAGCCTGTCCTCATAGGGGAGGTGCTCCAGCCCTCTGATTAATTTTGTGGCTCTCCTCTGGACTCTCTCCGACAGGTCCAGGTCTTTTTTATGTTGGGGGCCCCACATCTGAACACAGTACTCCAGGTGGGGTTTCACGAGAGCAGAGTAGAGGGGGAGAGTCACCTCTTTCGAATACATCAGTGAAACTGTTCCATGGCAACAGGGGATATAGAGCTGTGCAGGTGTTTCAGGCTGGAGTTCTTCAGGCAATGGAGAACGAGACATGGGAGAGTAGAGGTAGGCCACTTAGGAGAAAATTGTCCTCTGTAGCAAAGTCATTAAGAATTTCAAAGGGCTTTAAAGCTGTAAGTACGTTTTCAAAACAGTTCCTACTTTGTTATATTCAGAAAAAAAAATCACAAATATTTACTGATAGCTCAATGTCAAAGAAGATGCTTCTAGTAAACTAAGGATATTAAAAAGTTACCTTCATTGTGTTATATCTGTCATTTGTGCCTTTATTCACTTATCTTAATATTGGATTCCTCCATTCTGTTTGCAGAAAACATTTCAATTTTTCTACCTGAGTTTTTAAAATTATAAGAAAAAAGGTAAATTTTATGCAAAAATGTCCCTCTTCTTCCCCACCCTTTTAATGAATGGTGAAATTAAGGGAGATAAAAGACAACAGAAGGAGAGGCTGAAAATGTTTTTCCATATCTTTAAGTTATAAAAATGGAAATTTAAAAAAGATGTTTGCCAAAAACTGTATTTACACAGTTCTTTCTATTTTTGTGGTGCCAGTTATAGTAAAGAATAAAAATGAGAAGAATTTTTGTGTTTAATTGGTCAGTTCAAAGCCAGTATGTGAGATAATACTGGAACTATATTAAACTTTTTAAACAAAAGTTATGCTGCAATTTCAGTCCATTTCGCTACAGAGAGAAATTGTCCTATTATAATCTAGTTTCATGTAGAATATGGATGAAATTCATTTTGCAGAGACTTCGTAATTTTGTTTTGGTATATGAAATACCACTTTGTATATGCCTTTTGGCATTTTTCATGCAAATTACCTTTTCATCAAATATGTTTTTTGTAGTACAAGCTCTGATTTCAGAAGATTAACATTCAGAATAAATGGATGCATAAGTATTGAATTTGTGCAATTAAAATGTTCTCCCGGAAGAGAGAGGAAGTGGTTTAAGAGCGTGCCAAGATGCTTATTGTGCCTGTAAATGTTGCAATGACAATAGTTGCTTGTGTTGACCCTCTGTTACCAATTTCGTTGCTCATAGGCATATAAATTTTCCCTTAGAAAGCAATAAAGACAATGTTTTTATAGAATCAGTGGCAAACATTGAGACATCCATTGCGTTTTGTCCATAATATAAAACATTCTCTCATAAAGATTAATAAAAATCAATTAAATTCCACATGGTAGTGGCTGGAGTTATTTGTTTTTTGTGAACCGGAATCAGAAGGGGCATCAGGCTTTTATTTTCTGCACAGACAGAGGATGCCTCTAAAGTACCTGATGGTTGACACTCTGGCTGTTTCATGCGTAACTGTTGCAAAATGCAAGTCATTATTTTGTGAATCATGTATAACCTGCTGGAATACGAGTCTTATAGTTTTAGAGAGGTTTAAATCAGGTCTGTTAATATGCAAGGAGCAATCTCTGGATTGCTCAAAATTATAGAGAGAATTTTTAGTAAATACCAATTATAGACATGTATTTTTTTTCTTCAAATTAGGTAGGTAATTTGCATTTATCATTTCCTATTGCATGCAGTTTTCATCATAGTGTTAAGCACTGCTCCTGTGAGGAAACTCAAATGGGTGCACGATTTTCCCTGTACTGTGAAGTCTTTAGTACTTTGGATAAAGGCAGATCATTACCTGTGTGGAGCTCATTGCAGGACTGTAGCTGTAAAGACTACATTAGAAAACCTGAAAGGTATGAAAGCAGAAGTCTTGTATAATTCCTATGAGAAAATAATTTTTTGCCACCTTCTGCAGATAAAGCAAAGTAATGACATGCTTTAAGTTACTCTAAAGATGCTTGGGCTGTATTCTGTTCCTGCCTACTTGTTGATAACGCTTATGCTTAAGTAGAAATCCCTGTAATAAAAGGTAATATGATCTCTGCTGATGCATACACTTCTATATAAGAATATATACTTAGACTGTGCTCTACTGACAGTGGTGGAAATCACTAGGGATGTGAAAAGTTGTTATGCAGAATTCCAAGCAGAATTAGAGCCATAAGTTTCCTTTTATTAAATATTTTTTTTCAAAGAAAATACTGGAAAATGAATGGAAATAGAATGAGATTGCTGGAAAATATATGAGGACCATGCCACAAGAAGTAAATTTCTCTTTTTCTTCCTCAAGGAAAAACTCTGTAGCAATAGAAATGAACAGTATGAATATAAATTCCTCAGCCCTAGTATTCTGTCTGGCAATGCCATGGCCCCTGTCGCTGCCAGGTCAAAATTTATTAAATGATAACAAAATAAACACAGATTAAAGCTTTTAATTTTTAGATGTAATTACAGAAAAATGCATTCGTGTATTTATGCTGTATACTGTAATGCAGGAAGTACTATATGAAATTTTATGAGTTTTCATAGCCCAAAAGTTAAGAATATGTATCACAGTGGTCTCTTGGCTGAAAATCCATGATTTCAGATTGGGTTCTTTTAAGTTTAACTGTAACTCTGGATATTCTATGTTTGTATTTTATTCTGGGATAATTAGAACTATTATTGGTTTTTTTTGGCCTAATCTCCCCGGGAAATGTGGACCAGGCACGGCCCTGGCTGTTGCTTAAGTTGTGGATGGGATACGGGAAAGGCTGGGCTAGGTCCAGACGTGCAGGGATGGTGTGGAGGTCTTTGGAGAACTGACCTCGCAGCTGGCAGGGATCACACATCTGAAGAGCAAAATCAGTGGCAAATCAGACCTCATCTTTTCTGGGACTGCTGAAAAAAATCAGTTAACTCCTAAGTTACTGATACAAGCTTTCAGTCATAACTCCAGTTTAATACATCTTTGCCTGGGAACCTGAGGTTTTTGGGAGTATGTTTTCTTCACTTTGAAGGAGTTCTACTATTTTCCCCTCTAGTTAGGTGCATTGACAGGGGACTGAGAAAATGGAGTGATGTCGTTTCCGTTACTGGCTGCAGTTTCAGTAGTCAGTAGCCCCCACATAAGTATTTCTTTAATTTTATTAGTGCGTGTTTACAATGTCCGTTTATCTTGCCTGTTACGTGAGCCCAGGTTTAAGGCAGTTTCTTTTCTGTTGCTCTTGTAGAGGCTTTAAGAGTTTGTTTAACAGCACAGTTAAGGAAAAGCAGTTACTTTAAGGTGCATCTAAAAGAACTCAAACATGAAAAAGGAAAGTATAATTTATATTTGCCTTTTCGATACTGTTAGTGTTAACCAATTTTTAAAAAATTCTTTTGAATTATGAATGAAGTGGAACACATCTTTTGCAGTGTTTAGTGACTGTTGATCTTTCACTTGAGTTTGGCAGTCTGTGGTCACTTACTCAGTGTCATTTTGGCATCAGTTGGCATCTCTAGAGAAAATGTCATTACCAGTGGCTCTCTTCCCTTAGAGAGATGCCTAGAGGAGAATGTAGGCCTTCATTATAACTTCAAGAAAGTGATAAATACAGAGTTCTAGTATCAGTGTGCACTAGTAAATATTGTATATGGTCGAAATTTGTTTTTCTTAGAGAAAGCTTGAAACAGTTCCTGTTACTAAGGGGAAGGACTAGACTACTTTTTGGGCAATGTATGTTACTTATGTGTAACAGTTTCTGTGGAATATTTATAAAACTGTACCTCCTACTTGGGTGTTCCAAAACTGCTGATAGGATAGTTTCTGAAATTAAACAGCACTTTAGAGACCCACAGTTTACAGATCTTCATTTTTAGTTTAACTTCTGTGACATTTCTCTGTTTGAGTTGGGAGGTGGTTTTTTTTATATATACTTCATGGGGAAAAAAAATGTAGTGTTACATGGAATTATGGAAGAAGGAATTGGTTTCATGTGCCACTGCTTGTATGGAAAAATGTTTCAAAAAATGGAACCTAGTCAGCAGAGACATGAGATTTGTTCTGACATTAGTACCTTATGAGTATCTTCTTTTTGCCTTGTTTTTTCAAGGACACCAGTAAAATGCTGAAAAAGAGAGCTCCCAGTCATTTTATTTCATCCTTTTTCTTTTTTTTTTCTTTCCATAGGCTTTATAGAAGTTTAAAAATGTAAAAGGAGAGTAAGTGGGGGAAAATCTGTTTCAAATCCAAAGCAGAGTTAGAACAATAAATTAAAAAAATATAATAATAGAATCATAGAATGGTTTAGGTTGGAAGGGACCTTAAAGATAATCTAATTCAACCCCCCCTGCTATGGGCAGGGACACCTTCTGTTAGATCAGGTTGCTCAAAGCCTCATGCAACCTGGTCTTGAACACCTCCAGGCATGGGGCATCCACAACTTTCCTGGGCAACCTGTTCCAGTGCCTCACCACCCTCACAGGAAAATATTCCTTCCTAATACCCAATCTAAATCTACCCTCTTTCAATTTAAAACCGTTACCCCTTGTCCTATTGCTGACACCCCTGAAAAAGACTCCTCCCCACCTCAAACTGGTAGGTAATGGGAGTCATACATATGGACTTTGTCCTCTGGGATGTTTTGGATACAGCTGTAAATTTGAATTTCATATACTGTTGGCCAGAAAGAATACATTGGGAAAGAGGAAGCACAGTCCTGTGTTCGAGGGCTCAGATATGTTTGCTGGTCTTCCATGGACTTTCTGTGACCTCGGACAGCTGCCATTCACATCTAAGAGGAGTGACATCCTATGATGAGAAATTCTATAGAAATGTAAATTAATTGTTACACTCTAATGTTTATTCTTAGCAGAACCCAAATTGTGCAGTACAATTACAGAGTACAGCAGATAAACAGTGCTCGAGTTCAGGGTTTGATAAAGGCTGACATCAACTTGTATTTAGAATATAAGCTGTTGAGGGGAGAGGGAGTTTTGGCAGTATGTAGGACTTAGCACAGTGGAGACCTAATTGCAGATCGGAACCACGCAGCAATGTTGTTTTTTTTTTTTTTTTTAATTATTTTTTTTAATGGACAGATTTCTAGTTAATTAAAGATTCAGAGAGGAATCAGGGAGAGTGAACTGGAGGAAGACAAAAGCTATGGGGTTAGAGTTAGATTAATGTGACTCTGGTCTCTTCCTGTCCTAATGCTGCATTTGTGCATTGTAATAGGATGTACCTAGGAAGCACTATATGTGACTAGAAGTACACTCTTCATTTTCATTGTTTTTTTTAACTGCACGATACAATACAAGAACATGTTATTGTAAGTTCCAAACAGCGTTGTATTTTCCCAAATGTTTTCAGTTTTAGATTTTGGAAGAAGAATGGATGCTCTGTGCTGCAAGCTTTTCCTCCTGTTTGTTTCTTCCATAAATCTGAAATGATAGTGGGGACTTTGTGCAGCCAAGCACCACTGGTGAATGGAGGCTGGAAAAAAGAATGAGAAGCCACAGTGGTATGGAGGAAATCATGTGGCTACAGCTATCTGGAGGAAAAATAAACATCCTTTTTACCACTTCCCCACAAAAATGTTTTTGTATCTGGAAAAAATATGGAGCTAAGGTGGATAGAATACTGAAAGGAATTAACATCTATACACAAAAGACATTTCCTCATGAAAATACAACATTTAACAAACCATTTCACTTGAGAGGAAAAAATCTGTCATTACAGATGAATTTGGGAATTCAAACAAGTCCATGGAATGGAGTATAACAATATGGTTGAAAACTGAATTTAAGTTAAATTTCTTACAGTAGTTTGTACAGTCTAGAAAATATTGACAATAATGGGTGGAAGATAAAAGGAAAAAGAATACGTAAACTTAGTGAAACAAAATTGTAAACAGTGTATGGCTGAGCTGAGGACTGTCCCTGGCTATGAAATATTTTCATTTTTAGTTTTTTTTTTTGTATCTGTACATTCTTTCTTTCTTTTTTTTCTTTTTGTGCAATATTTTGTTTGCCATTCACAATCATCCTTGTATTAAACTATCTTTATTTTGTATTTTTCCAATGGAGTTTCGAGAGCAGAGGTGCAAATAGACTTTTCAAAATCACGAGCTGGGACATGGAAGGCATGTTATTTAAGCTTACTGTATGAAAGACATACTCGGAAGACAAAGATGTGCATTTAAAATGTGTATTGTTGTAGCTGTTGCCAGCTTCTGATTCAGCAATGACATGAGTATGTCTCTCCAAGTGGAGCATTTTTTTCAAATAACATAGCATTCTGAATTAATTTTTGATGAAAGACTGAGCAGGAGTTATTAATATTCACTCTGAACAAAAAAAGGACTTTACTAGTGTCAACTCTCACCCCATTTTTCTGTTTATTCCGTACACCGTCCGTCATTCTGAACACTCATTCCACTGGACTGCTTAGGGTAAATGCAGAACAAATTGCTGATATGTTTTGAGTAAACACTTCTTGGTTATTTAAAAAGACAAAGCTTATTTATTTATTAAATGAAAGATTAGGACACCTAGGTGTCCTGGAAGGAGGTGATGGGAAACTGAAAAACCATGTGGAAAAACACAGGGCTATCCAATGAAAAACAAGATATACACTCTTTGGTTCTTCAAATGAGTGACATAGAGGAAGAAATTTCTGCATTCCTATGAATCTTAAATACTGGCAGACAATATTTAGCATACTTTGACTGAAACTCTGTACATTCTCTTTAATAATGAGTAAAGATATGAAAACCTTTTGTCTTTTTTCTGTTTGGATTTGACTCAAGACAAATAATGCGTATTTCAGTATCTAACAGGTGATAGAGGAACATTGTTCCATTCCAAATTATTATTTTCCATGGATGGAGAATGTATGAATAGACTTTTTCCATACCAATGAGTACATTTACTGTTTTTGGCAGGGTATAATCTGCAATTCAGAGTGCAATAAACTAAACCATACTGTGGATAATACGTCCTGTAAAAGAAGGAAATGTGGGTTTTGGTTGTAAACTGAGACTTACTTAATGAGCTCATCTTCTATTTATACCTAACCGATTTTAAAATTTAGCTAACTTTAGCCTTTTTTCCAAGTACTTTCTGAACTGAAACAAAACTTTCTGAAGTCTTGTGTTCTTCAGGTTATTGTGATCTGAGTGTGAGTTGTTCCAAAGCTTGCATGAAGTTAACTTGCTAATACTGAGAATTGTTTTTCACAGATAAGATTATTTTTAGTGAGTCATTGAATGTGTTGATCTTCAGCTCAGGATAGTCTGTAAAAGAAGTCAAGTAGTGTTAAACTATGTGCTGAACTTGTGCTAAACTTTAATATTAACGCTATCTTTGCATTGTACAGGTAAATATTAATGCTTTTGACTAAAATAGAAATATTGAAATAGAAAACAACAAAGCTAGTGTTTCTTCCGTCTTAATGATGCAGGTGCATAGACTATTACACTTTTTTCATTGCTTGGGAATAGTTATATAGTGACTGATGATTACCTGTAATATTTTCTGCTAGTTATGGATTCTGCCATTTTCATATGCTTTCTGCCATTTTCATACATGAGAATTGTAAATGGCAGAGAGTTTTGTATGTATTTGGTCTTAAACAAAAATCTGATCTGGCAGAAGGACCCTTAGGGATTAGTTTTGTGTGGTCCTTGTTAATGGAAAGTTAATGGCTGTCTGCATGGGATGAAAACTGTTGTTGGTGTCTTTTTTTAGAACACAGAGCATGTTTATTTTTAAACACTCCTTTTATTTGTGGCTAGAATAGGAGGGATGAGTAGTGGATTAAAGTATATCATTAATTTCAGTCCCCAGAAGAACGAATTATAATTTGTAGCGGACAGAAAATCTATGAGGAATGTCTGTATTCTTACATTGTCTGGAAGTAATTTCAGGCTAGAAGTAACAAATCACAACAGAAATTCTGTGTTTTTCAAATGAAAGCAAAGCAACAAAGACTGATACACTTGAGCAGGAAGTAGAGGCAAACCAAATTTTATATAACAAAACTTGATTTTAATTAAACTGAGCAAACTGCAAATTCATCTAGATTTCTACATATGGACAAAATTCACTTACCTGTTTGCATAACTTGTATCTGTACATCTCTTAAGTCATAACTGGGACAAAAATGGCAATTTAGCAGTTAAAATGCAGATAGAAGCAGCCTTCAAAGAAAAAGCTAATTGAAGTTTATGAAGTTAAATCTTGATATTTTGTTTGACAGAGAACATGTCATTCAGGGTCATTAAACCTGAGTGCAGACTTAAAATACTTTGTAATTTTCTCTAGTTTGATTATCTGGATTTTGTCTTATGTTTTTTTGTACTTAAGGATTTTTAAAAAATTCTGTGAAGTTCAGGAGTTCTTGTCCTTGAAGTGACCCTATGCTCTAAAAAAGTTGAGTCTCAGTAATTGGAGTGTCATGTTTTGAGACTTGGTCTTGATGAAATGGTAATTAATTTATTCTCCATTTTAAGATCATTAACAGTTTCTTTTAGGGAGGTTTGTGTTGTCCTTTCTGAAAGTGACAAACAACTATACAAACCTTTAATCTGGCAAATAACTGTTTTTCTTTTTAAAATTTTTATCTAATAAAGTTCATGAGCACCTAATTTTTAGTCTTGTAATTTGCCTTTAAATGCTGCTAGTATGGTAAATGATATCTCCATCTCTCTCTACATCATTGTAAAGTTATCCAAATAATTCAGAAAAGCTACTGGTGCTGGTCCAGCAGTCCATCATTGTAAAAGTTTTGATATTAAAAAGATTCTGCCTGCTATAGTCTGGTAATCTGACTTCTTAAGAAGTTGAAGATCATGGCATCCACAAAAGATTTGGATACTGAGATGAGATGTGCCATTTTTGAAACTCTGTCTCACGATGTGTATGAGCAGAGAGCAGAGTCTGCAGATCTGTTACAGCATCGTACGGGTATTCAGCATCCTCCTTCCAAATGGCCCCTCACCTGCCCATTGCTTATATCCCATCAGAGTCCCCCATCTGAAGTCATTAGGTCAAATTTGGAGCCTGCCTGCCACTTTGCAACTGCAGCATATGTGTTGCAAATGCGTGCTCGGAAACTCAGCCGGGTGTTCAGAGAGGGGAGGGTTTATGGCCATTTTCCTGTTTGTTCAAGTGTAATGGCATTTTTCTAGAAGTAATAGATATTGCTTCTGGCTCAACAGGTGTTTGAGCCCACAGTTGAGTAGGCTAATCCTGACTATGATGGTTCATGGGCTGGAGAAGGATCTCAGGAGGGAGCGTGGCTCTCAGGCTGAGTCCTTTGGATATCATGCGGTAGGGACAAGGTGGCAGGGTTCTGTCTGCTACTCCAGAGGCTGTTTGTGTGTTTAATGGTGGTGAAACAATAAGATCAAACCTATTATTAGCCTTGCAGCCAACATGAGATTAACAAGATTTGTGCTCTGACATTCATTTTTTAATCTCAGTTTGGTTTTTGGCTGTAGAAAGTTCTAACATCTTAAAAAACCCCTGTGGGTAGCATTACTCAATTACTGTGCTGTACTAGGTGCTAATATCCTAGGATTTAAATATAAGCCTGGGGAAGCTGAGTCTGACATATTTTGAATGTCTACACAGAACATTTTATAGCTGCATCTTCATCTTGCAAAGAGATGATTTAAAATTGTTAAAAGGAAGTGAAATGTGTAGTTACTTCTGGAGCTGTAGAATAGCATCCGTGTGTGTAAGATTAGGCACTTCCTGCCCCCAGGGTTTGCAGTTTTGTGTTACAGATTATCGTTATTATGTACACTTTCCTGATGAGATTGAGAAATTTCTTTAGCTATAGTGTAAAGCTGCCAAAATACATTTACCACAGACCTGAAGGAGAATATAATTCTTTCAGAGGCAGCCTCAGGCTTTGGAGGGTTTTTTTGCTGAAAGGCAAGCTCAGACTTCCCATGAGATAATCAGAGAGATAAAAAGACTAAAAGCTCTTCAAAGGTAGGCCTTAGGCCCTAACATAAATTAATTCTCTGGTGGTGGTTTATGTATGTAAAAAATGAATAAATATTTACAAAAATGCAATTTAAATAGAACCTTACACAAGTAGACTTGAAGTTAACTTTTTAATATCTCCTATTCTTTTGAATTCAACATAAACCCGCCTTAATATAACTTTCAATTAATTTAGACTTCAGAAGGCAAGGAAGGAACATGGCATTTTTGCTCTCTTTCTATATGCCAGGTTCCAGAGAGGTTATCTTGCTTGTTTAATGCCAAATACTTGCTACCCTTAGCTCAACAGACATTGAAATTAATTTGCATAACAAGTGACTACACTGTTATTCTCTATGCTAAACGTTAGCCCAGTTGCTTACTAATTATAATTTAGTATATGGTCCTAAATGAAAAACTGCTCTGTGTTCTGTTCTCCCCCCACTTTTTCCTTTCTTATTTTTAAAGTTATATTAACACTCAAATTTGTTTAACAGATAGCAAAATGTTCTAGGAAGAAACACATCTTCAGTGATGTGAGTATATAAGTTAAGAGTTACTTTTTGCTGGAAATGACTTAACAGGAGTATCACTGAAAAAGAGCCAGGAAAAATCCTGCTGAGCAGCACTATGATACCACCATTAAACTGTAGGGCTTGAAGTCAAGGAATCTTGATTCATCACAGGCTTCTGTTCTTACAGTGGAGATGCTGCTTAACTTCATGGTGCCTTGTCATCCACCTTGTAAAACAGAATTATAGGATGATCATATATTTTCAGATATATAGTGAGGAGCAATTCTGTAGAGTAGTTACTTACCCTGGTCTGAATTCTCTTTACAAAATTCCAGATGTCTGAAGGAGACTTAAGACAGCTTGTTCCCAAATCAAGTCTGTTACACCTCCCAAACCTCTGGCCGTACTGTGATTGTCAAGTAGCTGTGAGTCAGCAGTATGGTCTGGAGCAGGTTTTTTGGTTCGGCTAAATCAGACCTACCCATGGCTGGTCTTACTAGAGCCTGACGCCAGCCTAGTCCTCAAATGTTTGAGGACAGACAGGGAGAGGACTGACTCTGTGTCAGTATCCTCCATCAAAGATTCTAGATCTGTATTTATAAAATTCTTTAAAATCTTATGCACAAGAAGCTGTATGAGTATAAAATACTGTTCTTTAATGGTATTAACAGCAACAAGCAATCATGCCCAAAGGCAGTATTTATGGATAATTTGTAGCGTACAAAATACTGCTGTATTATTTCTGTTGCCTTCCTCCTTTCAGAAGGTACTTACTGCGTTATTTCACATGGTGCCTTCCTTGATCTAAAGAACTGTAATTCAGTGTGCTTTTAATGTGGTAATTTAGATGTACTGTGTTACATGAAGAGCACTGTAGGTCTAAATTTTTGTTGTTAATTTACAGGAACAATTTTTTCCTATAGCAATATGTGAGAACTGACATTTTAGTAAGTATTATGATGGTACTTTATAGATTGTGAAGTATGTTCACCTAGAAGTACTAGTACTGAGACAACTGCAAGTTTAAATTCCCCTGATGTCATTGGAGTTGCTTGTTTTTGGGGGTAACCAGGTCCCAGGAATGACTACAGTAGCTGGAGCAAGAAATGCCAGTTTTGTGCCCACTACTGCCTTAAAGAAAACAATTCAGACTAGAAGTAAGAGAATTCTCTAATGTGAAAGCAAATTATGTAACTTATAAAGCAGAACTGCCATATCATTATTTTTTGTGAATGATGGAACAAAATGAATCCAACTTTAAAAATAAGGCTAAAATCTGCTGAATTCTAATTCTTTTGCTAACATCGCTGTTTCTTTGGGAAATGCTAGATCAGCTTTTATTCGATCCATGGGGAAAAAAAAATTAAGCTGAAATTTGCAGCTAAACTCTGTACAATGACTGAAGTGAAAGGTAAAGTTTTATGTAACTTGATTTAAAAGACTTAAAATATCAGCTTGTGAATAATTTTAATCTGCTTCAGATATTCAATTACATCCTTTAAAAATTCTCTGAATATAAAAATATGTTACTAAATGCAAGATGACATTTCTAAATTAGGTGCTTGCCACTTCATCAGTGATACAAGCAGAAATGTGTTTTTCAGTGATGATGGAAGAAGATGTTTTTGTCATCTTGTCGCTGTTGTCATGGAAACTTGTGTATATCGTTGTTAAACAGAGTGTATGTTAAGGATCTAACATTCCTGTGACTTATTATTGCTAGCTGTTGTATTTTTAGTTATTTTCTTCAACGCTGTAGTCAATGCTTAAGAACTTGTAAGTTGCTCTCCTGAATTGCAGCCGTGAACTCAATTACAGGATTAGGCTATCCGAAGAGCCCATGGTATAGGGTTCTTTGCTGTAAGGTTCTTTTCAGTACAGGGTTATTAACAGTTGTATTTCAAAATCCATTGTATCGTATTATAAGCACTTCAAAAATAATATTTACTCTGTTGAAGCAGACTATTTTGCCACAGCAGCTTTTCAGAAAGAATGAGTTATCCATCAGTTATTATAAACTCTGTCTTGAAAATGATGGATATTTTCTGAATGTGCATTTTATCTATTAAGTGCTTTGTCTTTGAATACACTGCTAAATTTTTAGTACAGCTCTTGTGTATAGTTGTCTTAACCTGTCATGCATGGACCAGTAGGCTAAGACAGAAGCTTGGCTATGACAATCCAAATTTAAACCCTACTGGACAGAAAGTATGTGTAACTTGTTTTCTTGTTTAAATCTTAATGATGGGCACAATTCACAAAGTACAAGAAAAGGTAAGCTAGTTTCTCCAAATAAGAACTATTAGGAATCAGTAATTTTAAGCACAATAAGGGTGTTGTATATTTTACATAATTATTGTTTTATTCTTGTCTTTTTGGGTCTGAAGATACGTCAAAATGTACCTTCTCTGTCAGTTATTAATGGCTTGAAATTATTTGTCTAGATCAAAAAAATGAAATTGCTTGAATACATTTTTCATCATTGAACAAGTGACTTTTGTTACTTCAAATGTGTTAATTAAATTTCTTTTTTTTTTATCCTGGTTTAATTTTTTCTGGTTTTGGGAGTTTTCTGAAGACTATTCTGAAATTTTAAAACTATTATTTTAAATAACTGTTAATGAAGAGCTTAGTTTTTGTTTCAGTGTTAGCTATCTGTAACAATTTGATGCAAATTTAATTCGAGCATCATAGTAACATGAAATGTTCCAGAACAGTAAAGTTATAAAGGCTTTTTAAAGATGTGTGTTACTTATTGTATTGTTCCCTCCAGAGAGTATGACTGAAGTTACAGTCTTAGGTCTGTCAAAACACAAGAAGTGCAAAAATATGGAGAAACAAAAACTCAAATACAAGTAAAACCAAATCACTTTGTTTTTAGTTTCTAGAAAAATGCATTCATTAAGTAAGCAAGGGTTATAGGCTGGTGGATGTAATTACAACTGAAATCAAGTTTATAGGAAAGGTCCAGTTTTCTCTTCCTGCTCCGGGAGATTCTGTCAGTTCAGGCAGTTGAATTCGAAGTAATGCCACAAGCAGAATTCCTGGTAAGTACATGTGCCCAGTCTATAGGGCTAAGAAAATGTATGCAAGAGTCTGTATATGAGACAAATATATCTTTCTATTATCATAGAATCATTAAGGTTGGAAAAGACCTCAATGATCATCAAGTCCAACCGTCAACCCACACCACCTAACTCACTAAACCATGTCCCTAAGCACCACATCTACATGTTTCTTGAACACCTCCAGGGATGGTGACTCCACCACTTCCCTGGGCAGCCTGTTCCAATGCCTGATCACTCTTTCAGTGAAGAAATTTTTTCTAATATCCAGCCTAAACCTCCCCTGGCGCAACTTGAGGCTGTTTCCTCTTGTCATATCGCTTGTTACTTTAGAGAAGAGACCAGCACCCACCTCACTACAACCTCCTTTCAGGTAGTTGTAGAGAGTAATAAGGTCTCCTCTCAGCCTCCTCTTTAGACTAAACAACCCCGGTTCCCTCAGCCGCTCCTCGTAAGACCTGTGCTCCAGACCCTTCACCAGCTTCGTCGCCCTTCTCTGGACCTGCTCCAGCACCTCAATGTCCTTCTTGTGGTGAGGGGCCCAAAACCGAACACAGTATTCAGGGTGCAGCCTCACCAGTGCCGAGTACAGGGGCTCAATCACTTCCCTAGTCCTGGTGGCCACACTATTTCTGATGCAGGCCAGGTTGCTATTGGCCTTCTTGGCCACCTGGGCACACTGCTGGCTCATGTTCAGCCGGCTGTCGACCAGCACCCCCAGGTCCCTCTCTGCCGGGCAGCTTTCCAGCCACTCTCCCCCGAGCCTGTAGTGTTGCAGGAAGTTGTTGCAATCAAAGTGCAGGACCCAGCACTTGGCTTTATTGAACCTCATACAACTGGCCTCAGCCCATCAGTCCAGCCTGTCCAGATCCCTCTGCAAAGCCTTCCCACCCTCAAGGAGATCAACACACCTGCTCAATTTGGTATCATCAGCAAACTTACTGAGGGAGCACTCAATCCCCTCATCCAGGTCATTGATAAAGATGTTAAACAGGACAGGCCCCAAAACCGATCCCTGGGGAACACCACTGGTGACCGGCTGCCACCTGGACTTAACTCCGTTCACCACGACTCTCTGGGCTCAGCCATCCAGCCAGTTTTTTTATCCAGCAAAGGGTGTTCCTGTCTAAGCCATGAGTCATGAGCCAATAGCTTTTCTAGGAGAATGCTGTGGGACATGGTGTCGGAGGCCTTGCTAAAGTCCAAGTAGATGACATCCACGGCCTTTCCCTCATCCAGTAGGTGGGTGACCTGGTCATAGAAGGAGATCAGATTGGTCAAGCATTATTTCAGATTACAGTAAGCTGTATATGAACATACAGTCACTGAAAGGAGAAAGGGAGTATCTTCAACTTTTTAGGATTTATTGAGGCAAAATAAAACTTGTTTATTACTGGCTTTGTACTTTTTACCTACAATCACTGATAATTTGAGCTGTGATTTATAGCAAGGTAAAATTTCCAAATTCTTATTGTTTAGTCCTTGTTCTTTCTTCCATAGAATTTAGGTTTGGATAAAATGAAAATTCTGTGAAAGGAAGCCTTTGATCTGTTATCTAAACTTTTGCCCATTTGAGGAGTCCTAAGAGAAAAGCCATAACGTCTCAGTTGAATCCCTTCTGCTGAATGTGATTTTGCTTTCGTGGGTATCTCACACAGTAACCCAGAAAGCTGATTATTTCATTTTCTCACCATCTTCTGTAGAAGAGCCTTATGAATTCTGAGCCACAAGTTGCAGGGCTTGGATGCGTACTGCTCTCTACCACCTACAGAGACCAGCATGAAGGTCTCTCAACTACTAGCATACAGGACTAGCATCAGGGCTTCATTTCTGTAGGAATAAATGACAACATCTCAAGTGAATATGCATCTGCAAAAAATGTCTGTATTTATGTATTTTTAGGCATTGAAAATTCATTAGCTTTTCTCGGATTCACAAATCAGTGTTCTCACATCTCATTTCTATTGATCTTTAAAAAGACCATTGCAACTCTCTTTATCAAACCTTAAATAACATAACTTTCACTAAATGAAAAACTTAGTTTGGAACCATGAGATATTTGCAGGTTTTGAAGTGTTGTTGATAAATGCTCTATTAATGATCTGACAGATACAAGCTTATGAGTAAGCTTTTTCTCTAAATAGAACCATCTCTTGAATTTCTTTGTTAATGTTAATTGGAATTTCATGTTCAGGGGAGGTTAAAATTGACAGGCTGGGATCCCTCGCTTTCTTTCTGTTTGTGATTGTGGTGCTGATAGCCTAACAATGAACTTTCTTGTGCGGTGCTGCTCGTAACTTCCAGTCTGATAGATGAGTATTTCTAGAAATGAGAAGTAATTGAATCTCAGAGCTTACAAATGACTTGTGTGCTTTTTGAAAAGAGACCACCAGCTGCGTCGTGTTGAATTAATTGTGCTTATTTCAGTGATGTGTGTGTCTGTCCAGTGAGAATAGAAAATAACATTTTCATTTCAAGGATGTCTGTGGATTGATTTTTAACTCATTAGAAGCAGGATAGTTAAAGCACTAAAACTCTACCTCTGTTCTTACTAGGTTTTCAGTCCAGAATTGAAAGGAATGTATTCATTATGTGTATATGCCTCTCAGTATAATGCTGTGGAGATTTTTCATCTGAAATACCTCAGTCCTTAACTTGCACCCTATGTTCAAGGACTCCATGAGGAAACTCTGCTAGATAGGTTTGAGATTGTGACATTTCTGGTACCTTTTCTCAGACAAGCACAGTTTCTCCTGTTCTGTGAAGTGGTAAAGAAATTGTTTCGGCTCAACAGAACGTGTGGATGTTGCAGATTTCAGAAGGCTTTTGGAGATTATGCCAAAAAAGTCCAGTGGTGGTGTTTGTTCACTGGCAGAACCGAGTGCAACTGCTAAATTGTTTTGTGTATCAGGGCCAAAATGAGATGAAGCCTTTTAACTTTCTGGGCTAACATCTCCCAAATGTATTTCTTCAAAAATTGATAAAGGGACAAGATGGCGCAGCTTTGGCCAGATGTGGACACAGCTGTGTGTGATCAAAGCAGGAAGGCTGCACAACTGTGCGTCAGAACCATTCACACGTGGGGCCAACTTGTACTCCTGGGGACTCGGGCTCCTTTGTACCCCATGTTTCTTCTTCTGCCTCCTCAGCAGATACGCATTTAGACCAAGTATTTGAATAAAGTTCTGTGTGAAAAAATAGTACATTGACACAATTGAATCATGACTGATTCAGCTGTCTACTTTCATAGGATAAACCACATAGTTTGCTTCTAGAAGGCTTGTCTTTACCAAAGTCCATATGCAGTGAAGATTATGTACTACAAATACTCTGCTGCTGTGAAAAATCTAGACAATGTACAGTTAGTTGGATTTTATTGTATCTTCTTTGACAAATTAGCCTTGTTCTTAAGGGTAAATTTGAACCGAGATGTGAAACATCCATGCAGGATGTCTGGAAGTAGCAACGTGGAGCTATGCAGCGTTCCCTTACAAAATTTGAGTGAGTTCATATTGGGTACTTCCCTGAAGAACCCATATCTTGCCTTTGTGTGCATGTTAAGGTATCTGTAATATAATAATAAATTCTATTTTTTCTGTGCCCTGGATGCATACAAACATTGTGTATACACAGTTTAGCAATCTGCCACAGTGTTTCCTTAAAGTTGTGTACAATTGGATTTTGTTTAATCTGTGCTGTTTCATGCCAGAACAAATCACTACGAATTGTTCTGTTATATACAGTGGAAAATGGTTCAAAAGTGTCAGTTTGGAGGTTTTGGTAAAAATTCAGGTTTTGCAGATGAAAAGTAATCTTTAATACAATGTATTTTGTAATTGTTTTGGGGATTTAAAGCTTAGCATTTTAACTAGGTCTGTGTTCAGATTAGATTTAATATTTTTAGAGTAGTTAGAAAAATATTTGTAAACACACACAAACATTTGCAATGCTGAATGTTGCTAATAGAATCATAATGTGCTTCCAAACCATGCAACTCTTAAGTGGTCATAACAACTTCTTCTTTGAATTGTATCTGGATATGGCTTGCTTTATTACACAGTGAATGTTATGTGACAGTATTCAGTGTTTTGAGGAGGGTGAAAAAAGGGAAGGCAGGTTTCTGTGTTACAGAGTCTCTTACTGCGTCTGTTATGTGGAAAGTACCTTTTTGAATAACTTGTGTATGGTTAGTTGATACTGTGGTATTTTTTTCCTTACTCCCTTTTTTCTCTAGTATGATGAGTTATAGCAGCTGTCTTGTGATCCTTGTGTAATAGAAGTTACATGGGACATTACATATTTGAATGCTCAGTTACGCCGAACACAGATGATGTAAAAATGGGAAAAAAATGAATTCTATTCAATCAGTTAGAGATCATGCTAAAGAGAAAGCAGATCTTTATTATACTGAAACCATTACAGGAAAACCACAATTAAGATATATAAATTTTTGGTATGTTGAGCTGCTGAAAAAACACCAGATATAATGTAAGGATGTTAAAGAGCTGAACTCTCCCTTCCCCCCCCTCCAACCCCAAACAGTTTTGACTTTGTCATCCTGACCATATTTGCTTTCTGGTGCAAAAAATAGCAAAAGATTTCCCCACATTCAGCAAGCTTTGCAGCTACTAATAGCTATTCTTTCCTCTCTTAAATATTTTCAATGTCTCCACTTAGAAAAAATTATTAAATCTTGGAAGAAAATGGAAATTAACTGCATTGGAAGAATATAGTATTTGCAATATTGTAACAAAAATCCCAAATTTAAGGCTTGGTGCTGCATTTCCGTCTGGCACTTTTGTACATACTCTGTCTCCTTAGCATGTGGTCCTTGAAATCATGCATGAGTGTCTTATTTAGGAATATATTTGCTGTGACCATAAACTTAAAAATGAGCTGTTACTTTGAATGTCCATTTTATAAGACCAAACCATTTGTTTCTACAAGGATGAAACATCCTGAGCTCCTAAAGTAGTCAGCATAAATTACAGGTAATTTTCACCTGTACAGACCAGACTTCTAGGTTTCAACCTGAAGTTCAGCGATGCCAAAGCAGATCTGAACTTTAAGAGCTTATATTTGTAATAACGAAATGGAGAATCTTGAACTTTTCTGTACTGTCAGTGTATAAAGAATTCTGTCTTTTGATTATTATAGACTGAAAGCAGTTTGTGCCTTGGTTCTTAATATATTTATTTCAGTTTGTCAGACCTTAACTAAGTCAAATGCTGTATTTTTCCTCCTCCTTGAAATATTTCTTTTTCTAAGGAAACGTGTGTTTTTAAATAACCTCTAAGGACACAAGTGTTTAGGCACAAGTACTTAAAATGCTTTGAAGAGGTTTTTTAAGAGCACACATTCCTTATATCTTTGCCTGATTGCAAAGCTGTGTAATGGTGAATCACTTTGCTAAATGAAGTTCAAAGTCCTGACCTCTATAAAATGAGAAGTATACAAGCTACAGTTTGGAAAGAAAAATAATGTTAAAATGCTGCTAACTCCAACTGTAATACCTCCTTGCTTGTTTTACAGAAGCAAACACTGTGACATTATATCCATTGATATAAGGATGTCTTTCCGTTTCATTGCAGCTGGAGTCAATGACTTTATACTGGAAAAGGTTGGTTTTGAGATTACAAGACCATGACAATTTTTAACAGTGAAGGAACATTCATGTTTATGTAAATACATAGCCAAGTATACTTCTAAGTATAGAGATGTGTTTGTATCTATGTATGCACAGGTTTAACCTTCTGGTGACATAATATGCAAAGCATTTAAGGAATTTTATATGCTTTGTGGAAAAGGAATATTTCCTGAAAAGTACACCAGCAGTTACATCTACTGGAGAATGAGAATAGTGTGCTTTTTTAAATAAAAAAGCCCTGTTATTGGACCAACAAAATAAGGTTCTGTGATAACTGGTTTTGGAGCTGGTGATGCTTTGAATTTTAGAACTGTGCAGTTTTCCCATAACCCTAGAGACAAGGTTCCCCTTTTAAGCCTGTTAATTTTACTAAATTACTTACGAATTAGCTGCATCACAGTATTCTAATTAAGTGTATTCATAGTAATTTTAGAAATAGTTGACTGGGACAGGTCATTTAATTATATTTTATCTGTAAGAAAGCATTAGCTCTGCTGCAACTGATAGCTAACAAGGCCATCTGCAATGCCTTTCAGTTCACTCACACTGAATTGTTCAGATAAAGACTGTCAAGTGCTGCCTAAATAAGGAAGGAGCCTTGGTAGAGTTAAGTGCAGTGGGGGACACAAATGAAGCATTGATTCCGGGCATGCTGTAGGGTCTGAGCTGTTTCCTGCAGCGCTGAACCTTTTTAGAGTTTTCGTTATTGTTTTCTGTGAAGTATTAAAATGCGAGTATCTGTCATTCAGGATCTCAGGGAAGATGAAAATGAGGATGAAGAAGAAGAAAAGGTGAGTTAAACCCCAACAGCTTTGAAAATTACTTATTTTCTTCTATTGTTACCCTTTTAGGACAATAAACCTGGAATGATTACCTTTCTCTTACAGGTCTTCCTCAAGCCTGTTATTAAGGACAGAAATATGGAACTGGCCCGAAAATGCAGTGAAATAATAAGTGATGTAAGTGACGGTGACTCTTTGCATCCTTACATTTGCGTTTCTCTTTTCAAGTGGGTTTATATTGATGATACTTATTTTTTCAAATTTGTATAGTGCAGCATATGCCCATCCAAAACTCTAATATAAAAGCACACAAAATAACAGAAAAGCACAGTCTACTCTGGTACCTTAAATTATCAGCCGCAGCAGGATGAGGTTTTCAGATGGATGGTATGAAGCCTGGGCCTTAGGAAAGAGAATGTTCCAAAAAGTGGGTCTCATGTGGAGGGTGTCTCCCTTAGGAACACTTTTGCTGATTTCATCGAAAAATACAGTATTTTTTCTAGTTATAGTCTAATCCTACAAAGTCTGATTGGTTAAGACAGAACTGGGCGCCAGTGTGAGGAGGGAGGATAAAAATAAAACAGATGAATTTTGAGTGTTGGTCTGTGGTGATAAATGCTCAAAACTGCTTAGCGTATTATTGTTGACTTACACTTAGAGGAAGAAGCCACTGAAATGCTAGAATATCTTTAAAAATTATTTAGCTAGCTATTTCTTGCCTTAGTTACTATAGATTTTTAAAACTGTCATCAGATACAGACATTGTATAAACATCATAGACCGGATCCAAGACATTTTAAATTGGAGTAGATCCAATTGCTTCAATGTAGCAGCATCAGATTTACCTTGGTGGAAGTTTATTTCTGTGTCCTTCAGGGAGAGTGTGTCTGAAGAGTAACTTTGTCCCTCCTTGTGAATGGGAGTTAAGGGTGGTATTTCTCCTGCGAGGATGGGGGCTGGCAGCAGAGGAGACGTTAATGAGGAGAGAGTGACTTGCTTTAATGAGTATTCTTCTAAAGAAACAGAAAAATGACATCTGGCTTTTGTTGTAATCTGTATTTAGATTTGGGATGTTATTGTTCAAGGTGAATGAGTATGTTATTTTTATGAGAATAGAACATAGAGAATCTACACTTAAGGTATAAATTAATAGGGGTTACATATCAGAAAAGAATAGGTAACTCAGAAAAACAGCTGTAGGATGTGTAGGCATTACAGTACTGGCTTGAAAGTGTGACTTGACAAGGTCAGAGTTTCCTCTTTGTTCGTACACCGCCTGAATACTTTAATTTTTGCAGAAAGAGTGCTGAAAATTGGGTAGATCCTTAAGCTACCAAGATGGCTTCTTTGTAATCTCAAGCTGCTTTAGGAAGTAGTAGAGATTACTAATATTTTTACTGCTGGTTATCTACATGGTTTCTTTGAGAAAAGAATGGTATGTTGTACAATAAGTGCCTGCCAAAGGCCAAAATGAAAATGGACTTGGAACACTTATCTGACACAAAATACATTTATTGCTTCCATGCAACTTGTTCCTAAACATGGTTGCTGTTCCTAGAGGCAGAAACTCCTTGAAAAATGCTGAAGAAATATTTTCTTTAATTAGAAAGGAGTTATTACTGTGCTGTGTACCCATTAGGAGTAATGTTGACTGTGGCTGTTAATTAGCTGATAAATGGAGTGGCTGTATTTTGTCTGATTTTCTGTGGGTGCTTAGAAGCTAAGGTGCATAACTAAGTCAAGCCACGTTTCTGAAGCCTATAATGGTTCAGGGATGTGGGCTTTTGCTGGAAAATTGTGGTGTGTTTAGCCTGCAAGTGTGTTAGATTTTCCCTTAGATACGGAAAACCTAATGACAAAGTGTCATTAATGCTTTCAGAGCTGTAGTGATATGTAATGGTCCAGACCAATTTAATTTCAAAGAAGAGACTGTTTAAAAATGGCATCCAATTTTGGGGCCTTATGCAGTGTCTGCTGAAGTCAGTACGTGTTTCTTCATTGGCTTGAATGGAATATGCATATGTGTAGGGGTTGAATTTTGTTTCCCAGAATTTTTGCTATAATTGGAATTTCTTATGACCAGTGAAGTCCTTTGTGCAGGGGTGGGTAAGTTCCTCAGCCTGCACACTTCATTGTGGAGGCCAATAAACTGTAAGGAGTTCACATTCTTGCCTTTGATTTTTGGCTCATTAGTGTTCAGAACTTTTTATATATTCTTTATCCTTTTTAGCACGGATCTTTGCGCAAACTGCTGTTTGTGAGGATATATTGTTGGTGTACATCTGTACATTTTTGTGTATGATGATTTCATGATGCTTGGAGTTTGGCCCGAAGATGACCTTGGGGCAGCAGCCTGTGTCCTTGCTGACCACGAGACTGGGGTATTGTCCTTTTCTGCCAGTGGAGCTGTCAGCGCAGCCCCTCCGTCAGAACACAAGCACCAGGAGTGCTCGTGACTGAGATACTGGGGTTGCATTACACTTGCCCTGCATTCTTTGCAGGCTGACTTTAATTTGGCAATATGGTTTTAGAGAAGTGTTACGATGGCAGCGCTTAATGCATGTGTAACTGTCAGCCTTGAACTGTGTGTAGGGGAAGTTGTGGAGTGTTTATGTGCTCTGGTTCTTGAGGAAATGCCCCTTTTCATTTGAGGTTGGCAGATGTTCTGTGACTGTGATGCCCCCGGCTTGTTTCTCCCTAAAGCCATTTCATTTAATCTCCTTCCAATACACAATTTTATTCCACAGATGTTTTCAAAACTGTCAGGTGTGTTTGATGTATATGAATTACCTTCCTTTCCAGACGTTTTCTCTTCCGTACTGAAACTGAGCCTGTCTGTTTGCTTGTATTACTTATATTTTGGTATATTTTAATCTCTTCTTTGTTTTGATTGTGTGGCATGATGTTGTGAATACTGTTATAAGCAGAGAGGGCATTTTTATACAGATAAAATTATAATTGAACAAACTATCATAATGCTTTTCGGTAGAGAGGCACACTATCAGCTTCTGAAGACTTTGCTGAATTTTGGTAATGTATGGTACCAGTGCTACTTTTCCCCTATAGCAAGCAATAGTACTATTTACCATTTAACCGACCTTGTACGGAGTCCAACTTTGCTTTAGCATGTCTATTTGTTATAAAGCAAGGGCCAAAGAGGCTTAGAGTCAAGTGCAGAAAGGGTGCCTTCCCACTGATATCAATAGGGTTGTGACCACCTAATTTAGGGTGGAGCTGTGCCTCTGGGCTAGCCATTACTAGGCACAGCCTGTAATTCAGGAGGACTTTGAGGTCCAAATTGCTGGAGACTGGTGATACTGTATGTTTTCCCTATTCTCATACTTTTCTCTAGGATTCTGTGGCCACAGAGGATTTTGCATTAGAAGGATCTGTAGTCTGACATAGCTCTTAGTCTTATGAGAGATTATAAATTAAGAAATGTAGTGTTGGAGAGGGAATCCTTAGTGGAAAAAGGTTCCCTTTTGGTCCAGCATAAATGCTAGATAAGAAGGTTCAGACCTTCTTGTGGCTTTTCTAAGCTTAAATAGGCCTCTGACAGATGACGGTTCTCTAATGGATCTTGGCGTGATGACTGTCAACACAGTTACATCACTGATGTCAAGATACTAAAAACAATTAAAATTAAATTAATGTGTGTCCCAGAATACAAAGGAAAAGTGGCTGCTTGGATTAAGCTGTTACCATCAGAGTCTTTCCCTTAGCCCACAGTCTCCTGTGTTTCCCTCATGAAAAAAGCTGAAGGGAGAGGCCATGGGCAAGGTGAATTTTCTTGGTGCCTTTGTTTCATAAAGTAACATCCATTAAGAAATGCAATTTGAAGCTTACTGTTTTGGTGGTTGTCTAGGAATTTTAATACACATTTACTGGATAGCTATGCTGCTGGTCAGAGTATTTTTATGATGAGTCAGGAAGGAGAAAGGGATCAGGACAGAGAGCTATTAAAAACTGGGCCTTTAGTGAGCTAATGGACTTCAGAAATATATCAAAAGAGCACTGGTGGCTCCAGGCCATCATTTGCAAATTTTTTGTATTATCTGTTTTTTTTCGCAAGGCTTACTGGATCTATTCAACCTAAGCAGTGTATTTTGAAGTGAAGGGTAAGTCACTTGCAGGCAAAATTTCTTATTCAGTATTTTAGACATTTCAATTTGTAACTCCAGCCTTTGAAGATTAATGTTATTCCTTCCAGCCATTGGTTATGTTCAGTCATAGCCAACCTCTTAAACCTCTTGCTTATGTCATTTACAATAAGTATGCACTTAAGTGCAGATGTCATGACTTCATTATATTTGTCCCATTTCATCTTCCGCCTTCCTGATTCCAAGTGATGCAGACACTTCTGTAGCAGAATGGAGTGTGTTGCATCAGAGTTTGACCACGCCTTTTGTTATATGTCCATTCTAAATTGCTCATTTGAGCTTTTGTGCATTTTGTGGCCTCTATGGGTTACTCTAATAAATTGAAATAGTAAAGGGTTAAGGAGGTGACATTAGTCCTTTACTGCTTTTGGTTATTTTGAAAGCATGACTTCTACAGCAGAATGGCTTTGATTGCTTCTTCTAGTTGTTTTGTGTTGTGTCATCAGCTCCGCAATTAAGAGATATCTTGGTAGGCTTTCATGTTTGATTTTTAAATGTAATTATTGCTCTTTAATTAAAATGGATGTAATTACAGCCAGCTCTCAGTTATGTGTGGGTGATTTATCTAAGTTGTGAGCAGCAAGACTCTCCCATCTCCACTACCAGAGTCTCAACTTTACAGGAGTTCCTACTGGGAACGCCATCAAACCTGACCGGTAGACAGACAGTCAGGGCTTTAGATTTCCCACATCACTTCTCAGCCATATTACCATGCATGACCATAATTCTTTGAAGCTTTTTTTCAAGCTGTTCATGTACACGTTCTCGCCTCTTCCTTCTCCCCTCCCTGCTCCCAGACTACATGCATGCAAGCTGGTCCATGTGTGCAGGTTGACAGCAGGTGCCTGGTCATGCTTATCATAAAACTGCCCTTTTTGTATATTGCTCTGTAGTTGCCTACAAGTACAGTGTCACACACAAATGACATGAACCTTTGTATTTCTGTGTCCCTGAGTAAAGTGATCATACACAGTAATTTTACACCCGTTCTTCACCGTATGGTTTTTATTTAGTATACACAGTAATCCACCAAGGCAGACAATATGATTTGGTAAGAAGATGTAGATTCCTCCAGTAGTCCAAACCTGGATGAACATAATAGTAACCAAAATTATTTCCTGTGTGAGGATTATGTAGTCATCAGTTTGAGATGAATTTGGCATTATCTAATCCATTTTGCAGTGGACAAAAAGTTTACATCAGGAAATACAGGAGCTGATTCTGTGTAAGCTGCCATCTTTTTCCTGAGTTTTCCAAGTCCCTGTAGAGGAGTGTAGACTGGAACTTGTGATATTCATTAAGGATTCAGAGAAAGAGGAAATTAAGACTGCATATTTCTGTAATGTTCAGATGCAGATCATATTGCTTCTGTCAGTGCTTGTCAGCAAGTCTAGAGTGCTTAAATGCAAGCTGCTGTTGTGCAGAATCTGAAAATGAGGTTAGAGGCATGGTAGCAGATAATAACCATGAAAGCTTAGTACTCTAATTCAGTTTGCGTTGAACTAAACTATTCTATGTACAAAGAAGGAAAGGTCACTAGACACATTTAGAGCTGTCCATGTGAGGTGTCTGTCTTTACAACGTATGTAGTCCATCTCATCATAGACATGCAGTTCTTACATAATCAAGATTCACCACATTCACCGTGTCCATGGACTTCATCCGCCTCACAATCTCAATAATACAAACTCTAATTCTGTCTTAATCAGCAGTCATTTGATTATTTTTTAGATAATTGCTTACTACATCAGCCTGTATTGTTTGCCACCCCATGGTAAGAAAAAGATTGATTGTTTGGAAAAAAAAAATAAATCAGCACCTTTCCCCTCACCCTCAACATATGTTGTGTTTTGCTTCAAAAATTGTTTCTGTTGTGCACACATATGACTTAAAAAATGGGTCAATTTAAAATAAAATGCTCCTAAACTCTGATATTATCTGCGTGTCATGACTGTTGGGGTGCTGTGTAGACAATGATTTGGCAGTGGCCTTCTGAATTTCTTCATGTAACTTTTGGATTCAAAAAGCATTTGGCAGTGGCTTTTGTTTGTGCTATACAGATCCTGTGCTTGCTGGGTCTGTGTTAGAAGTTACTTTAACAATTTAATCTTTGAGATGAAGGAGAAAATACTTTATTCAATTCTCCTTTCTTTAGAAATACTAGAACATCTACAGAGAGTAGTGAAAATGTGCTGTAGATGTAGAAAAAAATGTATCTTTTCCATCTTTAATAATAAAGAGTTCTGTGACTTTTACACACCCTGGTACTGTGTCTGGGAACTGGGTATTTCCCTCTGTGGACTAATTTGATGCAGCCTGAGGTATTTGCAAGCCAGTCAGCATAGTATCCGTATATAATAATAATAATCCATTGTTTGTTTTTCTGATTTTTTTTTAAAGAACAATTAAACTTTTTTTCTTCTCTTTGTAGATACACTATAAAGAAGAGTTTAGAAAATCTAAGGGCAAGTGCATATTTGTACCTGACACCCCACAGCTAAAACATGTGAAAAGTCTTGGTGCTTTTATTTCTGAGGTAAGACCTAAAAGACTGAAGAACTCGCTTTGGTTCTTATCCTTTGTAAAAACTCTCTTAATTGAATATTGTGGGTTTTTTGTCAGGGGAAGGACGGTTCATTTCAAATAACAGTTCTGTTATGTAATTAGTGTGTACTGTATATATCAGTAATAATAATTTGGAATTATGCAACACTTATTCTGGGACTCTAAAATGTTTTATTAATGGTTCTGAGACAGTCTTAGCTATCCCATTTTATGGATGGAAAAACTGGGGAATAGGAAAAGGATTTCTTGTTAGTTATTCTGCAGTGATGAGGTTTTCAAATTATACCTGTGTGTAGTTTCCCTGTTCTGGGGAATTCACAGCATGATATCAAACAGAAGGAGAGAAGGAAGCTGTTACCATGTTATCACCCCTTTCCTCCTTCAGCAAGGCGACTTGGGCAGACATCAGGTCAACGTCATCTGCAGGTCGCTGTGGTGGGTTAACCTTGGCTGGATGCCAGGTGCCCACCAGGCCCCTCTGTCACTCCCCCTTCAGCAAAATACAGGGGGAGAATAAGATGCAAAACTCTTGCGTCAAGATAAAAGCAGTTTAATTAAAGCAAAGGCCAAGGCGTGCACAGAAACGAAAGGTAAACAAAAATGTTTTTCTCTACTTCCCATCAACAAGCAATGTCTGGCCACTTCCCAAGAGGCAGAGCTTCAATATGTGCAGCAGTTGTTCCCACAGACAAACACAGTAACAAATGCCCCCCTCCTCCTCCTGCCTGCCCTTGGCTTGTATGGCTGAGCTGATGTCACATGGTATGGAACAGCCAATCCGGGTCAGCTGTCCTGGCCCCGCCCCTCCCAAGCTGTGTTATAAACACCCTGCCAGCTGCCAGGGTAACACTCAGCACTGGGAGGGCTGCTGGGGGGATACTGACTCCATCTCAGACAGACCCAGTACAGTTACCTGAGCTCTTGGGTGCATATATATGCATACCAGTGTCAGAGTTTTTAGGTCTTCATGTGTGCACAGACACACACACAGACACAACTGTGGTGGCAAAGAAAGAAAGGCAGCTTCCAAAATTTCAGAGCAGAGTTTACTGTCAGCTCTTCGTGTCTCAGGTACAAGGTGTTCTGGGGTTGTGTCTCTGACTATTTTTCCCAGGTGAGAACAGCAGCAGGAATTTTACCTGACACAGAGAGGCTTTTGTTAAGGAATTGCTGGTTTAGAGCAAAAGCACGATGTAGAAAACCGCTGTTTCGTTTCAAAAGCACAATATAGAGAATCTATTTAATCCATTTGTCTAATTCCAAAGTGAAGGTCCCAATTATTCATCAAAGATTGGGAGATATGAGGATATTTCAGAATTTTGAGACCGTATGTTTTGTGTTATCACACTGTTGTGCAGTTTCTTATTGCAGAATTACCTGAAGTCAATGATGTGATGGATGGTTTATCTTGTAAATTACTGACCTCTAGTGTCCCATAACCTGTTTCTGCAAAACTTGAACACTGAAATTCTTAACAGCATGTCTACAGCAGTGAAAAAGAGTCCTCTGTTTCGGGAAACACCAGCAAATGTTACAGCAAATTATTGATATATGTAGTATGTATGGGGAACTAGTCTCAGATGAACAGTTGTGTATTGTGCAGTAAATTAATGATATTAGACAGTGCCATTTAAGATATCCTTGATATTTATGGTTACTTTCACAGCAAATTTGTTAAGCGTTATTGTTTTGTGAATTTGAAGAAGTCAGATCTGGAGCAAAAGCCTCCCAGATTTTGAACTATTGCTCTGGCCTGTCTCATAAAACCCTTTTGTGAGGAATTACTAGTACTGAACAGTGGAGATAGTACCGGGTAAATAAAAAGTAATTTAAAAATTAGTGTGTATGAGAAAATTAATTAGAAATGGTGGTAAACATGCTAACTTCGATGTTCAAGTCTTTCTAGTTACATTTAATTGCTACTACTTACTAATCAGTAAAATATTTTTGTAGGCCTCTCATTGCTTCTGCTATGCCAAACTTTGGAAGAAGGAAAGAAAAAAAGATAATTTTGGTTTTATACTTATTTTATACGTCCCCCAAAATTCTTGAGTTTAATTAGGAGGTACTTTACATTGCTTCATGAATTAGACAGATTCACCTGAAGTATTTTTAAGGTTATTATTTAAAAATCTGGTTTTGCTTGAAAGTTTATTAGATTTTTCCAGCTGTAGTGGTCTTTATGGCATTTTACTTAATAGAAAAAAAAATTGTATATTTACTATATCTTATGTAATTTTTGCATTCTGTGCCGTAGGTGAAGTACAAAGGAGCTGCTAAGAAAGAGCTTTCTAATTCTCTTTATCAGCAGATGCCAGCCACTATTGACAGTGTATTTGCAAAAGAATTAACACAACTTCAGAGCAAGGTACAATTTTAAAATAATAAAAATTATCTTTATATTAATTGTGTGACAGAATATGACCAATTTGAACAATATTTTTGAACGAATACTTGACTGCCTGCTTGATTAACTTGGGTGAGTTTATCTTCCAGAGTTTATCACCATAACTTCTTAAATTAAAGAACTACTCACTTTTAAAATGTTATAAATCTGGCTCATTATGTTTATTAAACATAATTTTAAAAACTATTAGTGCTTAATCAATGCAAAGAAATCCTTTGGAAATCCATGAATGAAATAAGGAATTATTGAGTTCAGTGACATTGCACCTCATTTATAGGACAGATAAATCTTATATAACAACCATTTCATTTTGGGTATTGTATTAGCTTTATAAAATGTTTGATGCTGAAGGGAAAGAAAATAAAATACTTAAATGACTTTTAAAGGTACTTAGTGGAAGCTGTAAACGTACTACTTGTCTGCATCCTGCCACTCAAAACAAATTTTATGGAATTAATAAAATGAAACCATGTATACTAAACATAGTGTAAAACATGTAGACAACCAGCAAAATATTAAATTTCAGTTCAGTTGCCTCTAGGGGCTTAAAAATATAATACTCTTAGTGTGGGCAGGTGAGCCTTCATTGATCTCAGTGGAATTGTGAGTATTCAGTATGTGTAATATGAACAAAGTTACAGATTTTCATTGTTACTCATGAGAATTACAGCTGATAGATGGTCATGGCTTTCTGTCCACCAAGTATTTCCACATTTTTCTTGTCTTGCCTTTCTCCACTCTTAGAGATACTAACTACATGTAGTTTAATACAGCCAGTCTGTGAAGTGAACAAACTCTTAAATCCATGTTATTGGTTGTATCTCAATATGCATTATTCTGATGCTCTGGCTTTTTTTCCAAATAAAGTAGAATATTCATGACAAAAGAAAGCACTGAAATCTCAGGACAGCTTGTGGAGAAATGCTTTGATTTAATACAGTGAGTTAACTAAGGCTATATTAAGCAAATATAAAAACACAAAGTATATTTTAGTTTGAAAATAGAACATATATACAAACATAGTTTGAAATAGAGCATATATACACTCAATGCAGTAGCTGAAGTGATGTTAATGTGACATTTCATTGTAAAGTGAGTGATCAGAATAATTAAACTAGAAATAAATTTGGAATTAAACTTGTATAACATTTTTAAACCATTAGCTTGATTTATAAAACATTAGTTAACTAGTTTGCCACAGGTTTGTGGCATTTGAGGCACACTCCTGGATTCATTCCAAATGAGTACATTATACGTTAGTTTACGCAAATGAGGTTAACATCGGTGATGTGGCAGAAAAGATAAATAACTGAGACTGAAAATGAAACCATTTGATTAATCAAAAAAACCCTTTAAGGAAAAGACTGATGTTTTAATTTGATATTTTTTTGAAGATTTTCTTCAATCATCCAACAGTCACAGAGAAACAAATATACATAGAGGATGAGTTATATTTAAGCATAAACTTTTCCTGTAAAATTCATACCATCCCCTTAGGAATAGATGCATTATAAATCATAATCTACCATAAAACTTAAAGATACGCTGACACATTTTTCCAACTTGTGGTTACTGTTGCAGTGGACCTGAATTTAATGCTACTTTGAGAGAGATCCTAGGGGATTTTCTAGTGGAAAATCTTCTCTACAGTATTCAAATCTAATCCATATTGTGCCTATCATTGCGGTACCTAAGTAGCTAATTCAAGGATTTCAGATTTCAACTGGGTCAGGATATGGCAGAGAGGATTTCTGCTGCATCTATCTCGCTGGGATTGTGAATTTACAGGTCATCACTTCAGCAAGAGGAGACCAAGGGTACGCCATAGGAAGGAGACAGAACAGCATGGTCTGGCCGTTGTGCCAACTCTCCTGCAAAAAGGCTGTTGCAAGCACAGAACTGCAGTCTGTTTCTCATTTCTAGTAAGTTAATTATAAATAGGTGCTGATTTCCTGAGAGGTGGAACATGCAAGTATGTGTCCTCCTCCCCATCCACATTAAAACAAATTTACGCCTTTGACTCCCTTTTCATGCTTCTTGGGTTCAAGGCCAGGCTTGAATGCTTTTGTAGCCAGATCAAGCAGGTGATTTCTCACTCTGTGATGCCGTGTTCTTGGCAGAATCTGTAGCCTCAACTGCTGAGGGGGTGTGTTGGGACTAGGGGATCATGGTGTGGAAGAAAGAGAGCCACTGACTCTCCCCACTGCTGCCTGCTGGCACAGGGCTGCTGAGTCTGGAATGCCTCAGCTGGGTGATCTCCTTACACAGGCATGTCCTCAGCAAATGGTCTCTCCCATGATCTGATGTTTGATCCTGAAATGCTGCTGCTGTGGTGCTGCTGCCCAGCGGCTCCATTTTCAGCCTACCTAGATCTAGCCCAATTCACTCATTTTATACACTGCTTCTGATCATGATTTAGGAACTTGAAGACAACTAGGGGAAACTTCCTTTTCTCACAACAAATTGTTCCCCACCATACAGCTGCCCTTCACTGTGCTCTCCAGAGCAAACAGGCTCCATAGCAGCTTCTATCACTTCTGCATTCTCTAATTGATATGGCAACTGTCATCAACTTCCGCAGAGCCAGGACTTTGTTCTGCAGGGTTCCAGCTGTACAATGTGAGCTCTAACAGGATCTTGCCATAAGGGAGAGCACAACACCGTGACAGTTGTGGTTCTCCTCCTGTGGAGCTTTCTTCCCATATTGGCTGTGTTGATTCATGCTGGATTCCCTCTTCGAGATACACAGGAAAGGCTAAACCAAGAGCACCTCTGCTGGCTTTTGCATAAAGCCCACATTTGGTCTTTTGTGTTTTAGACAAAATTGACACGAAGATGGAAATAAATACCCATAGAGAAGGAAATCCATCTGCAATTTTGTCAAAAAATCATGACACTATTTATGGGTAGAAGGAGAATGAAAAGGAAATTTAATAGCCTCACATATGTGGGCAGCTTTTATCAATTTCATTTTTTCCTCTGCGCAGAAGATTTGCCTGTTGCCTTCTAATTAGCTTTCTTGAGGGTGAGCAACCAGATATTCCTCCCTCTCTCTCTTTTGTCGTAGCTGTCCCCAGGGTAAGCTAGAGAGAGCAGGAGAAGTCCCTGTCCCCAGTGTGTAACTTTACCCTCCTTGCCAGCCTACAAAGCTCTCACCAATTTTCCTGTTCTCTGCAATGAGAAAATAAAGTTGATCAGAGCAGTTGATGAGGCAGGGAGCCCTCATTTTGATTTTCCTGAGAGGAAATGGACATTTTCCCATAGAAAATATTTCTGAAGGAAAATTTCTGATCATTGGTAGCTTTGTGCCAAGTCTTTTTCTTGTCTGACGACCAGTATACTGAGTTCTTCCTTATGCAGAACTTTTTTTTTAAGGTGTCATAAACAATGATAAAGGTATTTAAAATTGCTTGAGGGGGAAACAATGTTGAAAAAAAGTATTCATTTCATCACTTTTTTCAGCACTTTATTTCTGCTGTAAGAAGAGATTGCACTGTTTTTCTTCTTATCTGAAAGGAGTAATCTAAAACAAACTGAAAGCCATTTAATTTTCTCTGCAAAGGGCAATATCTCAACTAGTAACTATATGTCAATGTTCAACAGTTTTTTCTGTAGGTCTTTGAAGATGATGAGCAAGTGAATCTTAAGCAGTACTTTTAGCTTCCAGATAAAGTTTCAGTTTTTCTTACTTGTGGGCAGAATCCTCCTTTTACTTTCATATGTATTTTTTGTACTGTGATAAAGCTATTTTTGTGGTTTACTGCACATTCACGATCATATTACACATTATCAGACCGTTTTAAGTAATTGCTCATTCTTTTTATGGTACAAAATCTCACGTTCAAGATTTCCTGTTTTTTTTTTTATGGTAGCAGGTATTAGTTTCTTGTACTTCTCTAGTTTTGTTTTACACATATATCAGATAATGTAATTCTCTATCTAGAGATTAAAATGACATATTTGTATTCTTGAACATTTGCTCCTACAAAATCCTACATTGTGGATTTTAAGTCTGGTGCTCAGCTTACTGACTATAAAGGGAAATATAAAAATAAAAATGGAATAGTGTTTAAAGTATTCCAAAAGAGAGGGTCAGTCGGGCTGAAGTTAAAAGAGCACAAAGCCTTCCTTAATGCAGCTTCTTATTGGCACACTGATGTGCAAGAGAGATAGGAAAAATAAAAAATTAGTGCTTACAAATTAGTTCAATTTGAAGTCATACCTACTTAAATAATTGGCTTGTATTTCTGGACTTAATGCATGGTGCCACTACAGAGTAGAGGTTACATTAGTGACCTATAATACTTGATCTCTCTGTAGAGTAGTTTCATATATAGATTTGATAAAGAAAATTCAGTTTAGCTAAAATCTGAAAGTTAACATGAAATGAGAAATACATGTACACATGTTAACATGTAAAATAATGGCCCCATGAATATTGATAAAATAATCCTCGTAAACATTGTTTCATGCTTCCTTGGAACTGATTTACAGATCTGGGAACAGTTCTGCACTGAACTGTCCAAAACTAAACTAGACAGCTATTGAACTCCTCCTAGTCTGTGCTTGCTTCAAGGTTAACTGAGTCAGTTAATACGGATAATGTAAAAAGATAGGAAGAACATAGCTGTCAAATAGCAAGTCAAATATTCCTATATTAAGCTAAAGAAACAGTCATCTTTTCCCACGATAGTGGACACTCAGTTATAATTTCTGCTAGTTTTCTTATACTGGGAGTTGATGTGCTTTTGTTTTTTGATGTCTTGGTTACACAGCCCATTTGCCAACAGAAAAATATAGCTGTTAAAGCAGCAAAGTGGCAATGGAATAAAATATCTGAAAATTAGTAGATTTTGGAAGTAACTGTATGAGTGTGCTTTTCAGTATGGTATTAAGTGGGGAATGTCTTAAAAGTGACAATGTGAAGCAAAGTAGCAAGAGTTTTTGTGGCTTATATTTATATAGGGATTATACTTCTGCAGGAGAGAATTTCTTAGTGGTGCTTTAGTCTTGTTAAAGGTTGTTTGCTTTGCCAGTTGCAAGATGTATCAGTAGAGGGAGGTTATAGACAATTTTTTTTGTTTCAATTTAAGTTGTGTTTGTTTCCCCAGAGGTCTGATCATGTTGCATTTACACTGTATAAAGAGATGGCACTTTTAAAGTTTCCTAATTTGATATTGTCATTCAAGTAGTAGAATATTAAAAAAACAAACAAACAAACAAACAAAAAAACCCCAAACCAAAACAACCCCTTTTTGTTTTAATCTCTTAGCCTCTATATAATTTAATTTTGTAATCTGAGATAGTCAGGGCAGGTGCTAATATATTGCCTTGGGCACCCTGGTCAGTGACTCAGATGCAGTCTTGATGCCTTAAACACAAACAGACACAACATTTTCTCACAGTTCTAGTAGCCTGTCCTAAAAGAATCTGAATGACTGTAGTCAGGAGTTCCCATCTCAAGACTTACACAGTATTCTTTTATTGCTGTCGAGGGTTTTAGTTTCAAATCCTTCTCCTCCTGGCCAGCTTTCAGTCTCATTTAGTATTTGCTGTTTTCTTGGGGATTATTTTAATGCTTGCTCCTGAGAGCTATTAGAAAATGAATTTACTTGAAGCTAGCTGCTTCCTCAGACATCAAGACCTGGTGAATTTTCTTAATGTAAGCCTAAAAGCTTCTGACAAGGATAAGTGCAAGATCAGCTTTTCAGGCAGCTTTAGTATGTGAGAGTGTGTATATGTAAGTATAACACAGCAGAGTGAAGCCCAATATTGAGCTCAGTTTCTATTACAAAAATAAATTTGTTTATAAACTCACAATCCAATTTCATTTTCCTTTACCATGTTGACAATTGAATGTAAATATTATTTTTGTTTGTGAACCTAGGGGCTAGTCAAAAGGTCTATTGTGCTAGTAATTTCTAAAGAGTGGAAGAAATAGATGTTTGGGCTATGAGTATTTCATGTAAAGCTGTTTGTTTATGAGGAATGCACAAAATATTTTTTTCTGAAAACAGGAAAAACAAAAAGAAGCTTGAGGAAATATTTACTTAGCTGATAAATTTAAGCGTGTCTTCAAAAAAAAAAAAAAGGCAAAAAAAGCTTTCCTGTATGCTTTTCTCTGGGCTGTCTTCGCACCTTGTTAAGGTTAATTTTCTGTTTCTGTATATTCTTTTTTTTTTTCTCCTGTCTGCTCACACCTCTGCTGCAATAACTGACTCAGAGAAATCTCTCTGCTGACTGTGCCTCATATATCTCTGTTTTGGGTAGAAGCTGCTCTCGTTTCAGGGTTCTGGTTCCATTAAGGAGCTCAATTATTTATTACATTTCTTCCTGAATACAGGCGCACTACGATGCTGGGTTTAACCCAGCTCATATTATTATACCTGCTCTGCCGGGGGCACGGAAGTATAATGTTGCTCTTTTCAGGTTCTCTACAAACAAAAACATGATGCTGAGAAAGGAACTTCAGATTATGCACATATGAAGGAGCCTCCAGATATTAAACATGCCATGGAAGTCAATAAATACCAGAGTGATGTAAGTACTCCCCCGTCTAAAATTAGTTCACGTGTTTTGGGTGGATACATCTATTATAGCTAGCTGAAATGAATTGAGCAGGGAGTATTGTCATATTTCATTAGTTGTTATTTTCTTACATTATTTGCTCTGAAGTAATTTGTGACATGATGCTATGAGTAATGGTATGTGACTTTTATTTTAAACTGTGTTGGAAAGTGGTTGTTATTGTTTATTAGTAGCAATTGTTACTAAGTGCTATCAGTTTGAAATAAAATTAGAAAGGCAGGTTCTCTGAATTCATGTGTACCCACCTGTACTTTAAAAGTGTATGAAGCTCTTTGTTTACATTAACACCAGCGTTGTTTCAGTGTCTTACACTGTCAAAATGTGGGTAATTCCTCAAGGGCTCTGTTTAGAGGAGAGAAGGGGGCTGTTTCTGCTCTGCTCTTGCACACTTTTAGTGCACATGAATGACTTTGTTCTTATCTCAGGAGTACATATCAAATGAGTTCCAAAGAACAATTTATGACTTATTTTACAGAACCTGAGTCATAGTGTTCAATTTCATGCCTGTCACTAGTTTATGCCACTGACCAAAGTATTTCTTCTTGTAGTTTTACAATTTACAAATAAATAGAGTATTTAGCAATATTTTTCAAGTTGGTTTTATTTTTTTTTAGCTGATTGTTAACTTCTTGAAGTTCTTTAAGAATTCACAATATAAAAAACCTAATAATAGTATTTACATTTTTTATTAGTTTCATGTCAGGTTTGTTTTCATGGTTGAGCTAGCTTATACTAGCTCAATACACCATTGCTAGGGATGGAAATGCTACCAAGATTAGTGTCTTGAATTATACAAACATAATGTTGAAGAAAAATGTCTTAGGTTTCGTAAAAGCTTACTTATGAGAAAAGTAAATTTTAGGAGAAGATTGGCTAAAATACTGAGGTCATTTTAAAGGCTACACAAACCCAGTATGAGCCGCTGACATGTGAATACCTTTAAAGTTATGAACCATTTCCATTCTTCTTTGATAAGCAAGTCAAGTCAGGTAGGTATGTGATTTTTAAACTTGTTTCTCAGGTAAAAAGGATATTTGTTTGCTGCTAACAATATAGAAAATGAAGCTTGGATGTTAATTTTGAATTAAGTTAAATTTACCCTGTCTTCCCTACTGACAGAGTAACAAAGACTCTTAGGTTATGTAGGCTGAAAGCTAAATGTCAATGTTAGATGTATGTATGTGTGTGCAGAATCTTGACAGCTGGCTGCTGATTAAAAGGCTGCTGGAAAACTTCAGGGAAGCATTATGTTTGAAGAATAACTTTTTCTTCTGCTGGGAAATACCTGCATTGGAACTCCCAGCAGTAATTTGCAACCTGCCTTGATTACAGAATTCCCTCTTCCTGTCAAACTCTGGCTGTCTCTGCTGTTCGAAGCATCAGGATGTCAGATTGACAGAGCGTAGGAGCTGGGAACATGAACTTCTCTCCCCATAAGCAGTAGGAATGATGGTGGACTGCTAGGAAAGGAAATAATGTTGGGAAGAGGGATGGGAATCCCTCTCAGGGAAGGTGGGGGAACCAGGAGGAATATGAGACAAGTTTTTGAATCAAATTCATCATGGTCTGAGGATTAGTATGCTAGTGCAAAACTCATTCCCCTTCTACAGCTGTACATCACCTACTAACAGAATTAAGGAGAGCAGGGTACAGATGTGAGAGTAAAGGAGATTCAGTTGTTTCATCTTCTTTCACCCTTAAAACAACCAAAAAAAAAAAAAAGAAAATGAAGGCAAACGTAGGACGGAAGGATGTTTTGATAAATGAGAACTTTTAACAGCAAGTTAAAAATAATGAAAAAAAATATGAAGGGAATTATTTTCAGCCTGAGCAAACTTCAAAAAAATCAAACAAACCCTCCATATCTAACATAAAACTCTAACCAGTTAGTTTCATCTGTTTAAGAACAGATTTTTTCTGGTGGCACCTGGGGAGCTGCAGTGTAATGAGGATATATCTTTATCACACATAAAGGAACAAGTTATGTAAGTCCAGTTATTATTCAGTGGAGTTGCACAGCTCCTGTGGGTAGCTGTTTGGGCACCATAGTGAATAGTTGTGGATTTCTTGTTTTGTAAGTAGAGGTTTAATTAAGAGCTGTGTGAGTCTTCATCTTTGAGTCAGAGCATGGAATAGCGAGCATCCCAAATGCGGAGCATTTGTCTTTCTGAACTATTTCAGGCTATTTGTAGAATCACAGCTTTGAAAATTCAGGGAAAAAGGAGGGAAACTACTGGGGGAATAGAAGGACAAAGCTCTTTTATCCACCACTCAGTACAATATACCTAAGGGAACAGAATGCATGTTTACCTACAATGCTCTGCCAATTCAATTCAACCTTTACAAGCAGGGTTTGCATCTAATAGGATTAGGATGTGTTTAAGACTATTTACTCAGCCTTAAAATAAGGCTGACATTTATACTTAACTCTGTGAAATGTGCAATTTCCTTTAAAAATTAAGACTGTATTCAACATATAATACATTTGTGCTGACATTTTGAAATTTTCATGTGCTGTAGACCTTCACACCACTTTGAATATCATTAACACACTGTATGAGCATGGGCTGAAGCTGCATAATGGGAAAATATTGTAAAATCTCCTGAACAATGTGATCATGTAAAAGAAAAACATTTTTCTCTTCTTCATACTTAGACTGAAGAAAATTGCTCTAGAAAGAACCAAAGTGACTTTTTAAATGATAGGGAATTTACTTTAAAAATTATTTAAATGCTACATAATGCTTGAACAAATGCGTGTTTATCCAAGCCAGAGTCCTTTTCTCTATAAATTTGCCTTCTGTTTTGTGAAGAGAATGTTAATGATGTGACTTTGGCACCCAAAGGCATTTGGAGGAAATTGAAGTAGGGACCATCAGCCTACTTTATGCCTGTGCTTGGCTGGTGTCATTTAGCTCACCTGGAAGTTTCCAAACTGGGGGCCAAAACTATGTGGTGGCCCTTAGAAAACTGTCAGGTCACAAAATAGTGGTTCACCTGATGTGTAGCTGAGGATCAGATTGACGGAAGAAAGTAACCGAACATTGAAATGACATGACAATTAAGTTCCTAAAGCAAAGAAGGCACTTGCCGCTTTGTGCCTGGGTAGAAGCTGCACATAGCATTTGATGGAGGTACTCAAAGCTGTGATTCCATTTTGTCTGTTCCATGACCTGGTCCATCACTGGGCATTATGAATATCAAAACAATGTTAAGTACTTGTGCAGCAATTTCTATGTTCCGCTTGGTTAAATCATTGATTCTCCTCACAGCGTTACTTTGTATGAAATAAGGAAGTGGTATTCTGATTTTTCAAGTAAGAAAACTGCAATAGACTCATTTGTGGACACTTAAAAAGCAGTTTGCACGTCTAAGGTTGGTGTTCTGGTATCTTTTCTCTTATGCTTATGTATGAAACAGTGCTGCTTTTAAAATGTTAGTTGGCAGTTGGGCAAACTTTAGATGTATATGTATGCTCTTTGCAGTCCATATGATGTCAGTAGTGGTAATACGTAATGTTTCAATGACCATCTAAATTGGAATATTAAAAAAAATCTATTATTGTCTTAGGAATAAGCTTTTTTTCTTGTTCAGGATATTGTGTGGTCACAATCCACACCAAAAAAATTTACATTCTTTCTGATAAGATTAAATCAGCAGATCTTAAACTTGATGTGCTTAAACACCATCAATAACATTCCAAAATGTAGATGTTTGTTTTGATGCAGATCGTGCTAAAGTCAAGCTCCTCCTGGCTCTCTCTTCAGCATCTGCATTAGAAAAATCACCTTTCACTGACTAACTTTCTGCTGACAGTGGTTGTCAACAGTAGGTCTCCCTGGACCACTTCCAACTGGTGCGGAAAATGATGTGTTTACTCCTGATGTAATTGGGACCAATCAATTTTCAAGCCCATTACTGGAAAGGATGACTGCATCAATCTGTAATGGGCCAGAAATTAGTTTGTCTCTTCTACACCAGCCAGAAACAGTTTTCAACACCATTTGAGTGAGGATCAGAAAAACTGTTGCCAGTGATGATTGTCACCAGCTAGTCATTTTCTTAGTGTTGATGGACCCCAAAGTGCAGATGAGAGAAAAGGGGGCAGAGACACAGCTGACAGGCCATTAGTGGACTTGAAGCTCTTAGAAAATACTAAGCAGGGACAAACAGTAAGAGACAAATTCTCTTGCAGATAGGTGTGCCCAGCTTCTGGCTGATTTCTGTGTGTGCATCTCAAGAGGACAAAATGTGTTCATAGTTACTTGTGCATATTTTAGTAATTTATTACCTATAGTCGGGAATAGTTTTGGAATTAGAATAGGGGAGAAGACAAAAGACTGCAGCAAAGGTCTGAGTGCTTTAAACCTAGGTGTGCGTGGGTCACCATGTAACAGAAGTTTCTGTTTGTTGATTGACAACCTGAGATGTTTTGCAGCCTTGTTAGAAATCTATTTACTTTGGAACATTGTAGTGCATTGCAGTACACTGGCACCATCATGAAAGATGAAGCATCTTCAGGACCCTTAACTGGAGTAAATAGACTGTCTGAGAATAAGCATGCCTTTTAATAAGAGCTGGAGATTTGGCCCTCTTACAATTAGTCTACTAATTATAAGCAAGCCCTGAATATTTTCCATGCTTTGCAAAAACTACTGGCAATTCAGAATATATAATCACATTTGTGATTAAAGACAAGAAATAGCTTTTGTTCTTTAAAAATATTCAACAATGTGTAACCACTTTTAATATAGTTCAAAATCAGGGTAGAAAAACACTTTAGTTAGTACTTGTAATTTACTGTTTGCAACCTCAAAAGTAGAGATAGTACAACGTTTTCCCTTTTTTTGTCCTAGCTTCTTTCTTGCTCACATTTCCCACTGGTCTTCTGTAATTCTCCATTTAGGTCTTTCACTGCTGCTCCTAAGTTGTCAGAATCTTTGTTACTTTTTCCTATGCAAAGACCAGTTTGTGCAGATGTTTTGTAGACCTGTGGTCTTCATAAAAGGGAGTAATTATTGTGACTTTGGTGATGTTTTTTTGGTAGAACCTGAGCAATCTTTTGAAGTAAGATCTTTTGAGTAAGGGCCTTGTATAATGCTTGCAGGTTCCAGTCAGGGTTTGAGCCTCTTGATAAGGGGCTGAACCAGCTTAGAAGAAAAGATGTCACGTTCCCTGAGTCCTTCTGTGGTTTCCTTTCTCGTGTTGCTTGACCAGGCTTCATTTCTCTTCTGCCCTCTCGCAGGCTTATCTACTTTCCATCTTGGTGCCCGTGGGTGCACACACCAAGCTGGTTGCTTTGCCCTACCTACATCTGTTCCCCTGCTCTGCCAGAATAGCTCTGGTTTTACTGTTCTAACATAGGACTGTAAAAAAAAAAAAATAAAAAAAAAAAATCACTAGATGGAACAGAATAGCAGCTGTGTAATAGAGGCCAGCACACTGTCCCAATGGGAAAGGGTCAGCATCCAGGGATTGATGTTATTCAGGAAATGGGAAACATATTTTTTCTTTCTTTGGCCTACCTCTGACAAACTACTGTTCTGCTGCATAACATTTTTATTCTCACCGGAGTATGACAAGCTGCAGAATGGAGCAAATATATATTGCAGACATTTGTAAAATGCTAGATGACTTTCCCTCAGACATAAGTAATGGTTTAGGTGCAGGAAGAATAATAATTCACTCAGGGAAAGCTATAGCAATTGGCCTTGCATCTAATATAATTGAAAATGGTGAAATATAAAGGACTGTCACTGTCTTATTCCGCCCCCCCTTTCCTCTTGAAATTAACCACAATCCATTATTTCATGTACTATATGATCATGTCATTTGGGAGCTATAAGTGACCACATTTCCTCAACTTTATCACCACTATTCTTGATTCTCTGTTGTTAAATTCACTCCATTCCTAATTTCTATTTTGAGCACATATGCTGGCCTTTAATTTGCAATTTACATGGATGATAGGGTGCTATTCAGAAACCTGTTTCTGCTGCCTTTGTGGTTTTCACCTCACCTCATGTGGTCATTAGGATGAACAGCATATAATTAACTAAATTCATGTAAAGCCCCGAATTGCAAATGCTTGTCTGTACATCTAATTTCTTAAAAAATTAGAGGAAATCTAAACCTAGCTGAAACAAAACTTCCAGTGGTCTTAACAAGCTGTAAGGAACAGTTTTTGTTTCCTCGGTAGGTGATACTTTGGACTGTATTCATCCAGACTATTTATTTATTTATTTTATCAGTGATTACACTTATGTGTCACTTATTGTAAGTTAAAAATTATAAGATCTATTTGTGGGCAAATGGCCAACACTGAAGCCTGTTTAGCTTGTCTACTTCACTGAAGCCATATGGATGCAAAATTGCTTTCCGGTTGCCTGTAAAATGTTTGCCAAAAAGATTTTTTTTTCTTCACTTTTTACAGTAACATTTCTACAAATATATTTGTCGTTGGGTGCTGCAGTTTATGTATTTGTTGCTTTGTACCCAGAGTAAAACTTTACTTTGGAAATAGGAGCTAGAGGTGGAGGTTATAAGTGAAGCTTCAAGCTGAGGACTTTCTTGATGGTGAAATACAATCTTGAGAGGATGATCAATTTTGTTAAACAACAGAAGAAAATCTAAAAGATTGTCCAGTAAAGCAGGAATTATTCTGATACTTTCTATTTCCTCTAGACTTTATGTTTGCTTCAAACTTCAATTTCTCCCACAATTTTGAATACCAGGGACAATTTTCTTAATCATTCAGAATAATTCAGTAAGACAGCTCTTTTAAATTGGCTTAGATTGGCACGTGTGCTACAGCAAGGGAGAGGGAAAAGTCTGCAGACCCTGAAGAGGAAGAAGAAGGAAAACTTGTGGTCTTGAAGCTCTGTAAAGCCCCTGAGGTCTATGTTATTCCTGTGATTGCTTTGCTAAATGGAGAATGTTTGGACTCTCCTACCTGTGGTTTAGCCTTCTGGACAAAATTTTCTGAGCTTATTCATTAGAGTAGTGGCTTTTGCACAAACAGAAAGATACAGCCTTGTATTCCACATGCTGGAGCACTCAGCCTTCTTGTTCCCATGATTGTGTGTAAAGGAGCAGATAAGTGGAGTTGCGGGGAGTGGGGGATGCTGGGGTGGAGTTGTGTCGTTGAATTAGGCATCAGCTACAGGGATGCCTATTACTGAGAAAGACATTCACTGTGGTAGAATTACAGATTCTGTTCAGTGGAGCTGCAATCTGCTAGGCTGCAGTGCTCTGTATCATAGCGGGGTTAGTTTCTATTAAAAAGGGTACAGCACAGAAAAAATGTGGTACTCTTAGAAGTCCTCTGAAATTTAATGACAAAGCCTAATATTTGTCTTTGCACTGCTTTCATTTTCTACTATGCTCCTAAGCAAAACCATTTTTCATTTTAATATTGTATTTTGTGCTTCTGAATTCCTTCCTTATTCTGTTAACCTGTGTGGGTCTTACTAAATAATCCCTGTTAAGCAGTACTGTGTTGGAATAAATTATGCAGAGTTCTGTTGAATTTGGTGACTGAGTTGATACATCATTCACAGTTTATAAATAAAGTTCAAATATTTTTGTTTGGTTGTTTCAAACAAAACTGTTTTTTTGTTTGACAGGTATCCTATAAGAAGGATGTGCAAGATACTCATAGATACACTGAAGTACTGAACAGGCCAGACATAAAAAAGGCAACTGCGATAACAAAGATAATAAGTGATGTATGCTCTCCTGTTACTCTATTTGTATTTTCTAGACATATTTTATTTATTCCTGTTCAGACAGATTGTTTAGAATGCTGCTGAAATTGTCAAACATCATGAGCGGAAAACCTGCAACCTCAAATCTGATATGGAGGTTTGACTAAAAGAACCCAAAACTCAACAACAACAACAAAAAAAAGCCAAACAAAAACCCCTTGCCTAATATGGTACAAAGTTATAGGTTTCTTCTATTTTGATGTTGACAGTAAGACCCTTGCAATTATCGGTCATTGATCTAAAGACAATGTTAGTCCTACTAAAGTTGATTTTGTTTCAGCTTTATTAATAATAACAATTCCCAGAAGTCACATACTCATATGCTATACTGCACTTCAGAAGACATACCAAGCTTTTTTTTTTTTTCACCTCAGTAGAAGAGAAGCTCTCATCCCAGGACTCCCCTTCCTCCTGCCATCTCAGCCGGCAGCAACAGGGAAATGCAATTCCCCGCTGTCCTTCTGAGCACTCTGCAAACATACTGCTTCTTGCATGGGGGCTCTCCTCCCCAAACTCCCTTCTCAAATTCTTTTCCCTCCTCCCATGACATCTGCTGATGGATAGGTCAAGGAGCAGTTTGAGTAGCAGCAATGTGTGGTGCAGTTTTATGTTTTATTGTAGACATCTCAAACAATGTGTGTGTGTGTGTATGTATGTATATTTAAAAAGGCCTGAGACAAGATTTTCAGTAACTGCTAACAGTTTCATGTGAGAGTGACTAGGCACCTACAGAGAAACAGTTTTAAGAAACCTGAGATTCACCTTTTGAATATTCAGGATTTTCTGAAAACCAAGAACTTCTACTAAGTCTTATGTTCAACACCCAGATTTACTAATTTCTATTCAAGCTTCCTTTCAGATAGAGTGGCTTTGGGACTTTTATTTCTCTCAGTCTGTTGTTATGATGTGCCCTTGCTGATTCACAGTGCCTGAGTAATGCAAGAAGCCTATTTTAGGCAATGGGTAATTTAGTTTGTGATACTGCAAAGCACCTATTGTCGATTCATCTGTGCTGTTTTGTAGTGCATTGTGGAAAAAAATTGCAGCAATTTGCATGGGAGGCAGCTCAGCTGGAAAGATCACGTAACACCAGCCCTGTGGGACTAATTCCGCTCTGTTACACCAGTGCAATCTCACTGACATCCAGCAAGATTGCAGTGGTAAAACTGAGAGTGGAATTTGACCTTACATTTCAAAAAAGCTGCCCCTCAGCCTAGTTTTGTTTCAAGACTAGTTTCAGCTGCTATGAATAATCTTGTGTAAACTGCAGAGCCTGTCATAAGAAATACTGAGCCACTGTAACTCATTCTACCTTTATTGGGAGAACAATATTTCTCAGGCTTAAGCTATGCATTTGGTTAAAGTTGAATTTTGTGAATGCTGTGCATTGTGTTTTACAATAAATAAGTATTACGTTGTTATGAGCTGAAGCTGAGAAGGGCTTTTTTCGGAGCTGATTAGAACAACTCTGAAAGTAGTGTCATTGCAGATAACTGAATGAGACTTCTGCTAGCTTTAGTGCTTACATTTTTCTTGATAAAACAGAAGCAAACAATTTAATAACGATTCATATTCATTTTTTTTAAGGCTCAGTACAAGAAAGGAAAGGGAGAGATGAATAAGGAGCCTGCTGTACTTGGAAGACCAGATTTTGAACATGCTAAAGGAGTTTCAAAACTATTAAGCCAAGTAAGATTCTCTGTAGTTTTACAATTACTTCGTTCAGATATCCTGTTCCTAGTAATGCAAGAAAATATTTAGATTTTTAGATGTTTATCTTTAATTGCATGAAGATTATGTTCTCAAACTGTTTTCATACAGTATTGCGATGACTGGTAAATTTAAGATTCTTAGGAAACAGAATATACATTTTTATTGAAAAATACAATGAACTTTGTTACAACTCATCTTTTGAGGAGATGGTGTATATTTAGACAGATTATCTAGGATTTCTGAAATATTAACTGTATGTAATTTAGAGGCAAATTTTGCTGCTCATTCAGTTTGAGTGGAACCTTACCCTGTGATTAATCCCACTGAGGTAACTGGGGTCTTTTGTGTAACTGCTTGCTAATGTGAGTAATGGGATCTGAATTTGGCCTGACATGTAAACCACCCGCCTTCCCTCCCTGTGAAACCGAACCTTTTATGTACTACTTGCTGTTATATATTAAGCTCAAAAAAAAAAAAGAGAAAAAAGAAGAAGAATGGAGAGATTACTTCATAACTAACAAGAAAACTGAAAACACAAACATTCCCTCTTTTCCTCTCATGAGTCTTCTACTTGTAAGATCTGCTCATAAGACTGTACTACAGATCAGCCTGACATCACGAGAAGGGATTTTTGACTGCTGACCTAGTGTTTTTTTCTCTGTTTTTCTTTTTTCTGGAGTAGTTCTTTAACAGTGCCTTGCATAATCCTTGCTAGTAATCCTGTCAGGCTACACTTAGAGCTTTTGTAAACCCAGGAACAAATTCTGCCCTCCTGTAGGAGGGGGATAATGCCCTTTGATTGGAGAAGACCGTGTCACTCGTCCAAGAACTAGAAAAAACCCAAATGTAGTAGTGTATGCCCTAGTACAGTGTGAAGATCAGTGTTGTGAAACAAATACTTGTAATTTGGCTAGATAGTAAACATCTTCCCCAGAACTAGGATAAAATGAGAATAATGTGTCAGAGAGCAAGCTGCAAACAGCGCGGTGTCTGCTTGCAAGAGGTTGAGCTCCTTTTGCTGTCGCCAAGTGTTGTCCTTAGATACCTGCTTCGTGATTTCCTATTCACACTGGGCCGTTGTTAACTTTGAAGCATTAATACTGCACAAAGGGAAAAAAGAAGAAAATACAGGGGTTTTTATTGCTTTGTTAATGATGTGTTCAGAATCTAAATTAGTTAGTGTTTTCCAAATAGATTTATATCTTCCATTTTGTAATGGATCATGTGCTCATTCCTCTGCTGATGGGCAAGTCTGCTAAGAGATTCTTTTGTGCTTAGCATTGTGCAGGCTTGGAAGGCAACCTGTGCTTTCTAGGACGAGCTAGTGCTATGCTGCTGTCACTGACAGGAAAGGGAGCTCTCTGTCATTTAGCAAAAATTTTTAGCGGTTTTTGAAAGGGTTCATATCTAAATTTAGAGTGTGTTATCCTTTATTTCTACCCAGTGGCTGTCTACACACTCCTTTCCTTGCAGCCTGTTTCAGAACCTAGTGGGCTTGCAGATGCCTGTCATTGCAATTGGGACCACAGCAGATCCCTTTTCAATAGCCCTGTCTGTCTCAGTAAGCCTAGTACCCCTGAGGTTGTGGCCAGCAATCACAACAATCAAAAAAACACCATCTGGGTCATAGGGTCCTGCAGGGTGGTGCTGAGCCAGCTGCATCACTGGCTTCATCAGTGCACTTTTTATCTCTTTAATGTGCATTTTCTCTTAGACAATGCGTACTGCATCTGCAGAAGCTTTATAATAGAGTCTCTTCTCTGCCAAGGACTGGGATGGTAGCAGTTCCAGTTGAGATCCTTGTGCAGAAGAGAGCATTTGATGTGCAATTTTCTTCAGAGAGTGCAAATATTGCAGGTGTGGCAGGAAGAGAGAAGCAGTTGACAAAATGCAGCTTGCTTACAGTTTATTTGTAAAGAAGATTCTTACGAAACCTTGGTGGTCGAAGCTCTGCAACCAGGGAGCCTGGATTGACGTTTTGGGATCCTTACTTCTCTTTGTCCTCTTCTCAGTCTACACTGTTGTGGTTGTTTGCAGTGCGTGTGATGGGCCATGTGCTTGTAGAAGGCAGTTCTTCAGCCTGACACTCTGCTGCCAGCCATCTCCATGCAGCAGCAGCATGGAGGCTGTAAATAACCGGGCTGCTTTTAGCAGTGTGGAGGTGCACTCAGCAATTCCCCTCCTCCTCTGAAGGAAAGGCATTGGCCATGAGTTGTCTAATGTTTTTATATATTATTTGAATCATTATAACACTTAGACACACTGGTCATAAATCAAGAGCACAGAAAAATGGAGATGACCCCTGTGTCCAAAGAGCAGGGTAGAGGGGCAGGATGAGGAATGCACCTGTGCTGTAGGAGAGGAAGAGCCCTAAATATGTTTCAGTCATGTCAGTCCTCTTCATCCAAGGATCATGAAGCAGGCTTGTAACAATTACAAGATTTAAAAAATAGTAAAGTTAACGATGTCTTTATTGTCTCCAGACTTTCTGGCTTTTAGAGTTTACATTTGTTTCTCGGGAAATGGGAACATTATAAACTTTTTGTGCTGAAAGTTGATAATCTCCCTTAATAGCATGAATCTATAAGATGTGTCATGCAGAGAAATATTAGTTATTTGACCCTCACAGTAAATTTGCAAAGTTGACAATTCTGATGGATGTAATGGGAAGAGAAGATGATAACATGTTTTAATGTGGTGCATATGGGTAGGTAATTTAGGGAGTATAGAGAACAGGAGCAAGAAGAGGTCAGGCAGTGTGGGTGTAACGAAGGGAGAAAGCAATCAAGGCAAGCACTAAGGCAAACAAAGTGAAGAAAATAGTGTTAATGTTTGACTGGCACTCAAGGCTCTACAATGTGTACCCTCTCCTCTCTTTTTTCCTTTTTTTCTCTCTTTCTTTTTTATTTAACAAAGCTTTTGACAGCAGCAGCAGCAAAAATAATAGCTCCCAGGACTAGTATATTTACCCACAGCACGCAGCAACCCCTTTCTGTTGATTTTAAACCAAATTTAAAACAGAAACTGTGTTAGCCCTTGTGAAAACATGAAGCTTGTCAATTTGCTGAATGTACATTGTATAATTAGGGTTTTTTTATTTTTTATAAAAACAAGCTCTTGTTTATGTGTCTGTGTCTTTTAATGCATTTTATTAGCTTTTTCAAAGAGCTGCTGATATGAAGTATTCCCCTTATGGTGTTCAATAATGGGTTTTATGATGAATAATTTTGGATATTTGTATTTCATACTGGATCTGGTGCTTATTGTTGCACGGATAAAATTGTTAGAGGTAAACTGTTTTTCAAAATGTACCTTCTCAGAGATTATCAGTACAACACAAAGAGCCCAAGATTTTCTCGGTCTCTCTTTGCTTTAAACTCTGCTAGTGCTTTTAGCAACCAATATTTTAATTTAGCTCTTTTTTTTGTGTTGCATTTCCTTCAATATCTATGTGCTCTGACAAGTTTTTAGTTTTTTAAAATATGTTTTCATGTGGTCATGAGGAAATGCTTTAGCTGCAAGTGTCTGCTTCATCCTGGGATCCCAGTGGTTGAATGATTCGATTTTTGTAGTTTCTTTGTAAATCTGAACAGTGGGTGATGTCATCCACTTCTGAAACTGAACACTCCCTGTGTGAACAGCTTTGAACTACAGATTTGATTTAAGAATGTTGCTGCAAAGCTTCAAAAGACACTGCTCTGTCCAGCTGCAGTTCTGACTTTTATAGGTTTTGTGCAAGGCTGATGAGAAGTTTGTTTATCCAGGCCTTATTTAATTCTAGTTTGGTTTTTCAGGGATGTTGTTGTGTTAAAAGCCTGAAAAATCTGCTCTTTCCCGAGCAACAATTAGAGAGCAGTCTCCACGCATTTCTTTTAAATTAACCCCCACTACGTGCTTTCTAAAAAAATAAACAAACTTAAGACTTTAATTAAGATGGTAAATAAGTAGTCATCGTTTTAAACACTCATTAAAGTAAAGCTTTTGGTTAATGATGAAATTTGTAGATAAGCTTCCACTAACAACTGTCATTACTACTCCCACTTTTTGTTTGCTCTTCCAAGGTGTTATAGAATTGCTAAGACCTCCCCCCTTCAGATGTTTTAGAAATCACTGATGAAGTATTTTTCTTCCTTGTTTTTAATCAGAAGTCTTTCTCTCAGGCATATTTTTCCCCTTTAAACTGCATTCGTAACTTTCTCATGATCAAAAGAAGGATAAATACCGTATGTATTACTTCACTGTGACTCATCCATGGGCTTGCTCTTCTCTCTTCTCCCTCTCCCACCCCACGCTTCCTTTCAAAAGGGAGAAAGAAACAGGAAAGTACCGATAAAAGAGAAAGTGAATGCGTGTGTAGCTTTCAATAAGGAGAATCCCCTATGACAAGTCAGAGTTAAATTACTGCTGGAAGTGCTCTTGAGATACTGCCAGGGTCATCTGATATTATTGTGCGGCCTCTATTTTGCCCCAGAGCGACATGTGCGGTGATGGTGGGGAGGACAGCAAAGGCAATAAGCAGAGCAGCCAGACGAGGCAGCAGGGCCTCGAGGTACTGAGACATCCACAATGGGAACGTTTGCAGTCAGATTGGTGGGCGGTCTCTGTAAATTTGGGACCCTCCTGCACGTCAGCATCAGGATACACAGCCCTGTGAAGGCTGGGTTCACTGGCTCCCTCTCTTTCCCGCAGTAGCAGTGATGAGATCCAGAGTGATGCTAACAGGGATTTATTACTGGAATCTCCACAATGAAATGTATTGCCAAAAAAAAATAATCTTTTAAAAAGTGGCATGAAGCAGCTGCAGTGGGAAGATGGCAAACCATTTGTGAGGAGAGATCTCTTTGGCACTGACGTTTCCACACTTAACAGAGATACCAAGGAGCATGTTGTGTATTCGGTCCGCATGCACAGTTTGAAGCCATTTGTTGACTGGGCAGAAGACAGCCTGCAGTAGTTGAATATTTAAATTCTTGTGCACGATGTTGTTAAGATGTGAGCTGAGCCCAGGGAGTAAAAGACAATTTAACGCACCATGCTGACTTGATCCTTGGTTTCAGAGGCTTTTAAAATCGCATATTCCAGCACCTCCTGATTTTTATTAGAAGGCAAGTTTTAGATACACCTTTTAAAAGAGAAAAGTCCTCTGATTTGTTCCTTTACTGCTCGTACAGAATGTGGATTTACCTTTGACAAAGTCAATGTCTTTGTATTCAGATATATGCTTTTGCACTTGATGCAAAGCCAAGGCAAATATCAAACAATATGAACCAGATGAATCTACCAGAAGGCAATAGATATTCTGTTCTAGAGCTGGTGTCAAAGATTAAGAAGTTCATCATTTGTTCAGATAAAGTTTCTCTTTAAAAGAGACAATGCTTTAGAATTTCCTTCCTGTGAAAAATTAACATAAGTGCTGGAATCATAATGTAGTTCTTGAACATACACAGTTTCTGTTTGGGTGGCTTAGTTTTGGTTTCTTGTCCCGATTAATGAAATATTGGGCATCATGGCTAAACATAATGTGATTGTATAAGCTAAACCATGTTGAGAACCTTTTGAGGCAAGGAAAAGCTAAAAAGGAAAAAGAATTTTTTTCCCACAACTAAAGCTGAGAAAAAAAATATTTTTTGAAGATTGTTTGAGGTGGTTTAACCACTTTATTAGACATTCATGTGGGAATAGAGAAAAAAGGAGTAAGGAAAAAGCCACATATTTATTTAATGCAGAGTATGTTAAATGATAATGGATGTTGCATAGTTTCAGATATCTGGTGTCTGATTAACATTCATGAAAGCAGCATAATTCAGACTGAACTTTATTCTCCTCCGTTGTGCCCAGCTGTTGGAAAGAGGCAAGGCATGTGTGCAAAGTCTCCAGATGTTTGATGATCATGCACAAGAAGGGGGGCAAAGGAGGGAGATTTACTATTTGTTTGATTTCATTTTTTTCAGATTCTGAATTCAGTTTTTCAGTGTGTTTTATGGAATTTTTGTGATTTATTTACTTTCAGTGCCATTACCTCAAAATTTATGTATTGCTCGTTTCCTCTTCTATGTCTTCTTGTTCCCTTTTTTCTTTTGAACAAGAAGAAAAGAGAGTCAAAGCAGTGGCAGACAGTCATTTAATTATGCCTTCTAACACTGTAATGAGGTGGGCGTTGTCCCCAAGAAGGCACTGTACTACAGAGAGATTCCTAGGGATCTCTTGGGAAATTTCTGGCAGAATTGAAAATAACCTGGGGGTGCTGGTGACAGCCTAGCACAGCATGAGTGACACGTGGACCTGGAGGTGGGAAGGTGGCTGAGTGGGAAGTTGGATTCTGACTTCCCACTTTCAAGTAGTTAAAAATTTACAAGTTATTTATTTTATCATTTTTACAACTTACTCTTGTTATAAATTGCTTTTTTGATGAAAACACATATTTGATGTTAATTATGAATTGAATGATTCTTAGTGAGTAGATTATTATTGCTAGTCAAACAGTTCTGGTTTATTTGATTACTCAGGTGAGTCATATGGTCTTTTTTCTGCTTCCTTTTTATAAATCCTTCAGCACCAGTAATCGCGCATGAGAATCTTAAAATTATTTTTCTGTTTTAGTAAAATTCAGATAAATAAAAATTACTTTGAAACCAGCACAAGACAGTCACAGGTGTGGCTAACCTGAGCTTCTTTAAACATGTTCATTGTTTAAGATTTATGGATGAGGCAATTACCTTTAATAGGCTCCTTTGTAGTCTGAATTCTCTGTGCCTTCTTTAAGTGCTATATGTTAATATTACATATGTTTGTTCTGCTGGAAGGTGAAATACAAAGAGCAGTTCAATAAGGAAATGAAGAGCCACCAATACAATCCTCTTGACAGTGCTTCCTTCAAGCAAGCACAGGTTGCATCCTCCTTGGCAAGTGATGTAAGTAAATTTGCTTTGTATTTTAGATGTATTTACATCCTGAAAAATGTATCATTTGTTCTAGAGTAGAATTTCTTTTTCTATCCTACAAATTATTCTGAGCAAGTCTCTGCTATACAGTGTGTTATCCATTTCTTACTCTGCTTCTGACAAAGCCCTTCTCCAAGGGCCTGCAGAGTTTTTTGTAACCATTTTAGATGAGATTCGTCTCAGTTAACTTTGTGTGTCAAAAGGTATGACTGCTTATGCTGAGCTAATTGCCTTACAGTCAGTCCCTTTGTAATTGGGAAAGAAATAAACAGCTCTTAGAGTGCAATTCTTCTGACCTGTTATAGATGTCTGTCTTTAGAGGAATGAAGTGCTGGCATCTCTCCAGTGATAGTAGAAGGTTGCATGAGCAGCTGAGATTTGGATATCTGTCTTTTAGAGTTCTTTCTGCCAGCTGATCATCTGAACCATATTACGAATACAGCAGTTACTAGATTCAGCAATGGTTGCTTGCTGCTGGAGTCAGGTTGGAGAAGACATCTATATCAAGTGATAATGCTCTTGTGGTTGTATATTTAGCAGTGTGTCTAATGCTAAAAATGTGAGCTCTTTGAGGCCGTGATCCCAGACAGCCAAGAGACAGCCCTTCGTTCCATAGTTCAGTGTTTCCAAAGTGTGAGGCACCACCCAACGGGAACAGTAGAGGACAGCTCTGGGAAGGGTCCAACAGAATATGGAATTGTTTCCAAAACCTAAATGTTTAGTAAAAAATTAATTGAAGTAATTATTATTATAAGAGATATGCAAATTGAGTATTGTTGATGCGCAGTCTGCCTAAATCAGTGAAGAACATGATACGTACGTGGAAGTAACTAAAGGTATTTGTTTAAAAGATTTGTAATTTAAGATAGGTAAGGTGGCTAGTCTTCTTCCTGTAAAGATGGGCATCCGGCTATCAGAAGTATGGAAAATCCTACCATAGGCTGATTGGAAGTTATCTTCTGCCACTTCATTAAGTGATTATCTTTTGCCTTACATGACTATATTGCTTTTCTTTGCTGAAAGCAATCTGTATTAAATAAAATGGCTGAGAGCACTTCTCTTTAACTGTTTTATATAAATTTTTTTTTATTTGGACAGTTAGTGTTATTTCTGAATCAGGAGAAAAAGACCAAGAACCAACAGTGTTTAAAATGAGTAAAAGTGAAGTATTGAAGAAGATAATCTTGATTTAAGTTTTTTGGGGAAAAAAAGAAAAAAATAATTCCTTTCTAGTCTGAAAAGTCATACAAAGTGTGATTTTGTTGTAAGTGTCCTTTTTGAGGAAAAGTTCGAGTAGTTTCCAAATATTTGCTCAGTAGAATGAATACTTTATTGATTTTTCCTTTACCTCCAAATAATAGTAAATGATCACCATCTAGTGGTTGGCAGAGATTGTTCAGGCAAGCACTACGCTTTTTTCTTCTGGACGGCCACACTGTGTCACGCTAAGAAGGGGGGTTTCCTCGAATCCTTTATATTTGATCAGCCTCAACAAAATCGAGGCCCTTATGCCCATACAGCCTGCCGGTGTCCCGTATGGGCACCCTACCAAACAGCCCACTGTTTCAGAGGACGATTGGGTTAACCTGTTGGAGGACCCACACTGACAGCCTGTGATGGGTTTACCCTGGCTGGGAGCCAACTCCACACAGCCACTCCCTCACCCTTCCCCCTCCCGGGATGGGGGAGAGAATTAAAGGGGCAAAGGGAAAAAAGACTCGTGGGTTGAGGTAAGAACAGTTTAATAGCTAAACTACAATAATATTGGAAATAATAGAAATTATAATAATGGTAATATATACAAATGAGTGATACACAGTGATACTCTCACCGCCCCATGACCAAGGCTCAACGCGTTGCCAGCTAATGATCCCGGAGCAGAGAGGGTCCGGAAACTGCACTCCCAGAATGGAGATGAGAGCCTGAGCATCCCAGACTGAGAGTTGACCAAGGGAGGGAGACAGCCCTGGGAGAGGGATCACCTGGAGTGAGCTGAACCGGAGGCAGAGATTATCTGGAGTAAAAATGGGCCAAGATTCTGGAGAGTTCTCACCTATGTACTGGACATGACATGCATGATATGGAATATACCATTGGCCACTTTGGGTCTCAATCTTAAACCTAAGGTCAAATCCTAGGCTAGTAACTGGGGCTGTGTTCCCTCCCAGCTTCTCCGGCACCTGTAGACACTGGCACAGCAGAGAAACTGAGAAGACCTTAGACTGTTCTGGCAACAGCTATAAACATCACTGTTGCCAGTTTTCTTCTTAGCACAAATCCAAAATACAGCCTCTTACTAGCTACTGTGAAGAAAGTTGACACTGTCTCAGCTGAACCTAGGACACAGCGTCACTGAGTCAAATACCTCATTACAATTATTCAAGTTTCTGGAAACTTGTGCAAAGCAAATCCTATTTTATAAAATACAGATTGTGCCAGTTAAGGTTCAGAGATTGCCGTTGATAGTAGACTGACTTCAAGAACAATATGTAATCAAACTTTAGTTGTTAGTCACTGCTAGTGTAAATAGATTATTTAATGTGCATGAAAAGAGGTTCTTACCCAATAGGGATCCCTTATAGGGGAGAAGACAGATTCAACCTGTTGGCTGATCCCAAAAGTTATGATGGAGTCTTCCCTTTCTCCCCTCATCAATCTATTTTCTATACTATTTCTTTGTATTTGGGTGGAGCTTCGGTGACTTTAGTCATAAATACCTTTATTACTGACTGATGTAAAATTCTCGCTTCACTCTTAAAGGTATAGTCAATAAAATATAGAGCGCATGCTCAGTGAGGAGTGGTTGTGCCTCAGATGTGGGTTGCTTTGGGATGGAGGTGCGTTTTGGTATTGTAATGACATTATAATGAACAAGGTTCATCTCAGGAGAACAATTTTGCCACAGTTGCTGGCACAGTAATGGCATCTTTCTTATTGGACAGCTTGCTACGTGGCTTACTGGCTCATAGTACCATCATGTCCCCATCTCCTGCAAAGGAGCGTGATGGGGCATGGCCACAGAACCTTCGTTCCACTGCACCCCTGGTTTCTGTTCTTAGCATGTGCCAACACAGCAGGATGTGTTGCTGGAGCGGCCACTGCAGAGTGGGTTCTTTGCATGCCAGCCATGCCTTTGTTCCAGAAAGTAGCAACTGTGTTTTACCTTACCCTGCACATTTTAAACATTGCTTTACAGAAGCTAATTTCCCCCCAGTTTTTTTACCACACAATGTAATATGAAGCTGTGAATTATTTTGTTCATCTTTATTTTACATAACCTGAATTATCTTTCCAGGTGAATTACAAGAAAGATTTGGAAAGCCTTCATGATCCAGCCTCTGATCTACCAAACCTGCTATATTTAAACCATGCTTTAAATATCAGCAAAACACATAGTGATGTAAGTTGCCTTTTTAAGAACGATGTGAAAAATATATGTTGTAAGGAATGTAGTATATATAGTCACTGTAGAATACATAAATTTTTGGTACTTGCTTCATGGTCTCATATGTAATAGGCTGCTGTGTTGTAACCATTGTAGCTGGGGCATATAGTGAAGGAAAAAGGGCTTTCAGGGAGAGATATTTCAGTTACTAGAACAACTAATCACACATATCCTGCCTTTCTCCCTGCCTTTCCACAGCACCAAATCTTAAAGTCTGCTTCCACTGTGTGAAACACTCTTCTTGACTGTGCCGTTAACTGATTTCCAAAGACTGACTGCATGGTCTATTTTTTTCCCTCTGAAACACAGAGCTTCTTGCTAATTGCCCAGTTTTGCTTTTTCCCTATGGTATGCCTTTCTCCCCTGAACTTTGTGCTTCTGTTGATCTTTTGCATAACATAACTTGCCCCAGTGTTATACATTGTAACCTGTATGGTTAATTAAACTCATAAACTAATGTGGGCAATTGAATTGGTTTGCTGATTGACCTAGAGTGCAGAAGTGCGTGCAACTTCATGAAACACATATACTATAATACCAGAGAAAAGCTGTTGTGCAGGTTGGCTTCCATGGGAATAAATTTCAACAGTTAAGAGGAAAGCTTGATGGGCATGTTTGGACACAAATAAACTGATTTTGACAGGTTGAACTCATCCCATTTTTATTATTTTGATGAAGAAGAGAGTTCACAGGGTGGAACTTTCCCCACATGTGGTATACATGCGGGGGAAAGTTACATACTCTTTGGCATGAACTGTGGAGACATAAAACTTCAATATATGTACAAGAGCTAGTTTATTGTTTTGCACATTTTAAATCTGTTCCAATTGTAGAGACTTTGAGATGCTAATGACCTACAAGCTAAAAAAAATCCACAAACTTAGATGTGTTTCATTTTATGGAAAATGGTGAATACATAAGACTTAAGAGACTTAATCTGGTACCTGTATTTTTATGTAGCAAAAGGTTATGTGATTTACCTAATTTGATTTTATAGACTTTTTTTTTTTTAAATTTTGTCCCAGAAGTTGAGGAATGCAGTGAAAGTATGAGGTCAGTATGTGTAGATTGAGATAATTTTGTTTGTTTCTATGACGGGACTGATGTTGTCGTGTGATATTTATAATTATTTCCACTAGGAGGCAAACCCAGACCATTGTATGTGTCCCTTTGCACGTCAAATGCAAATAATGTTTTTTTCTAGTGAACATAAATAGTTGACTTTTGGATGGTCAGGACAAGCACTTTCTCTAGGAACTAATGAAGATAATTTTTTATCATATCCTTATCGTATCTTTTTTTTAAAAAATTTCATCCCAGTATTTTGAATTCAAATTTAGCAGTAGAATTCCTTAGTTGGGAGGCCTAAAATACAGTTTCTTTTATGCTGTTTCTCCCATAGTTATTTTAAATGGTATTTAAATTGCAAAACCTTCTGGATTTTGTTTGTGAAAACATTCTTGGATATTTTTTTGTTTCAGTATTACTAAGTAGAAGAAATCATTTAAGCAAAGCAAGTGCTTCTATCATTTCACCCCAGATACAGCTGAACAAATCCATCACTGTATCAGAAAATGCAGTGCTTGAAAGCTAGGTATACGCCATTATAAATACATCTTGTGAAGAGAAAAATGCAGCATTCTAACAGTGATTAAATTAGGCACAAAACTGCATTAAATATTATGGTGATGTACAGTGCATATTCAGTCGGAAGCACCCCGTGAGCAAAGAGGAGATTGTGTTTGCAGGACGTGAACCTAGTGCAGAAGCCTGGCAGGAGAAGGGATTCTTAACACTTTTCTCAAATTCAGACATCACTGTTTTTGAAGAGACAAATAAATTGACATTACTTATGCTGAATATCATATTTTGATTTGTAGCTATTTGCTTTCCTGTATGGTTCGTGTAGAATATTCCATCATACACAACACTGATTAAGTAATGTGCTTGCCCATCTTAATCAAAAGCGTGTGAATGAATGAGTTCAGCAGGCTTCTCCAGGTTTCCAAACAAAGTGTATTTGCTTTGTGAGTTTGCATGAAGTTATATGTTGGTGTCTTAACCCTGTGTCCTTCAATGTGATTTTGCTGCTAGCTCGAAGGTCATGGTCATTGGTTGCTGTGAGGGGAATGTTGGCGCAAGACTGGACCTCACTGAGACAGTAGTTTTTGTTTCCTCTTCCCTCCCACAGGTACAAACAAAAGTGCATTTCAGAATGGTGCTCCTGATCCTGAAAGAGAGACCTGTGGGGCCTGGCTGTGAAACAGATTTTGTTGTTGTTACAGTAAATGTGTTGTTTAATGGAAACATGACAGGGGATCCTATTGAAAAGCTGCCAGCTGTTCTGACACAGGTCATTCAGCCAAAATCATGCAATTAGTTTAAGGATTGTGATTGGTGCTCCTCACTCCTGCTGTCTTCAAAGTTCACCATTTTCAGTTCTGACATTTTGAAGTGAAGGAATAAAAGACTGCAGAAAAAATTTCCTTATCTGGCTGCCCTGTTTCTCCAACAGGTTAAATCTGGGAGGAGTCTTCTAAGTCAAAACCTCTAAGGAGTATGGCTAAGACAGGATCTGTCTGTCACCGTGTCAAGCAGTCAGATCTCACATTTTCTCAGCTGTTAACAGCCTTTATTTTAATTTTCCTAGGTCAAGTACAAAGAGAATTATGAAAAATCTAAAGGCAGATCAATGCTCGAGTTTGTGGATACACCAATGTATCAAGTTTCAAAGGAGGCTCAAAAGATGCAAAGTGAGGTTAGTAAAAATGTGTGCTTGAAGCAGCAAAATTTAGATCAACAGCAAAACTATCAAAGGTCTTGTACTCAGGTTAAGAAAATGGATGAAGCAGATCATAAAGGTTTTATAAATTGAGGATGTGGTAGAATTAGTATTGAATAGTTCTCATTGCGATTCTGTAGCTGAGTTCTTCCTTCAAATTTGTTTTTTCTCAAAAGGCTATTGGTGCTAACACTAGAGGGAGATTGTATGTAGCATCATTTAGTTGAGAAAAAGCTCAAGAAGTCATCTAGATCAGATTACTTTTTTTACCCTTTGCTTTTAATTCTACCTTTAAGGAGGGATGGTTCTCAGGTGGGAGTGAGTGAAGCTGCAAAACCCACTCTGGCCCTGTGCCTTAACTGGAATGTTCTCCTGCCCGTTCTGCCTGGGGAGCTCAGGAAGGGGGAAGGACTGTTCTCAAGCTTCAGAACAGCCCTGGCTATCCTATGTCAGGTCATATTTTCCTAACTTTTTATTAAAAACTTCAATGGTGGAGGTTTCATGACCTCACAGGGAACCTAGTCCAGTGCTTTAACATCCATCCAGAGAGAGTGTATTTCCCTGCATCTTCCTTGCTGCAGTTTGATTCTATTATTTTTGCTGTGTGTCATGGAAAACAGATTATTTCATCCTCTTGGTAGAAATGTATTTTAAGTATTTAAAAACATATACCTTGTGTGCCATTTGACTTCTCTTTTATCTACCAAGCAAACTGTTTCTTTCATAGATCAGGTTAAACATTCTCTTTGGAAATATCATAATGGGTATTTTTGTCTAAATTGTGTATGTCTTGTACAGATAATCTAGGTAATGAAATGAGTAATAAAGTTACTTATGTGATAACTAATTTATGGCAAGGCTCATTTCTAGGTCTGTTTACAGTGTGTTTGCTGAAATATGCTTGGAAATGCACATGCCTGTACCATTAATTGTTGGTTTTGCTTCAATAGAAAATGTATCGCAAAGATTTTGAAGAAGGAATCAAGGGAAGACCGTCAATGGATTTGGACAAGACTCCAGAGTTCTTGCATATAAAACAAGTCACTAACCTTCTGAAAGAGGTTGGATTTTCTTTTTATTTCTTTTTTTGTTGTGGAGTTGTAAATGAGCAATAAGCAGCATCACTACTAGCTACCGAGTGCTGGGCAACTTACAGTTAACTTTGTAGCTGAGTACAAAGGTGACTTCATGAGTAGAAATTCAGTGTGTCATTCTATATTCTGAATAGTCGTGTAGTAAGAATTGGTACTTTTTGAAGTTTCCTTATGAACATAAGGAAGTGATAAAGTTCAGCACACCTGAACCAGAAAACCAGAGTTAAATGAACAAATCAGATGACTCCACAGAAAATGGACCGTTGGCAGGACATTCCCTCTGAGGGCCTCAGTTTTGGAATTTGTTCCTCCCCTGGTCTCAAATAGCCCAGATTTGGTGACCTTCCAGGCATGCTGCAAAAGACATCTGTTTGAAAGGGTTTTGGAGAGGGCCTGGAATTTTCTTTCCAGACAGATGAAGGGGTGGAAAGGGGGATTTCTGTTGGTGTCCAGATGGCAGTATTTCCTTTTGAGTAATTATTTCAGGTTTAGTCTGTTGTGGTTATATGGATGCCTCGAGCTGTGTGTAGTCACTTGTAACTGATTTAATTGAAATAATTATCTATCACACATATTATGGATGGAAATAAAGATGACCAAAATTCCATGATACAGCTGTGATATTACATAATCTGCTTTAAGCAAATTTTGTTAGAAAGTGCAGGTTTTCTGTATGCCCACTGTTTCTTTAAGATTTGTCTAGTGTTCTTCAGTTGTTTGTGGCATTATAAATTAGATAACTTTTTTTGCCATAACTGAGAATGCTTCTATCTTGAGTCTTTGTATAGTGTTACTAAAAACTGTTTTCATGTTAGGTCTTGAGTATTGGTTGGTTCTATAGATTAGCCCTTACTATTTGGCCAAATTTAGAAGCAAATGTATCAGCAACATTCAGAGTTACAATTATCAGAGCTGCTAGATATCCTCCATTTGAATTTGGGACCCAACAATACCCTGTTAACCTTTATTGTATTAAAAATTAATAGTTTTGCTGTGGCCCAGATGAACACATTGAGGATGCTAGATTTAATAGTTCCAGGAGAATCTGGAGTTATTAAAAGTGAATTATTTGTTCAATTACTTCTTAAAAAAGTGTCAGCTGTGTTCCAGCTTATTCTGTTGCCTTCCCACTGTAGAGGACTCTGCAAATATTTCACATTATGTAATGGTAAGAACTTTTTTCCTCTGGAACTGTGTTCACAGCTCCCTCAGAAGTGACAGCTGAATTTAATAATTTTAAATTAATAGAAGTTGTTTCCTGCTTGTTGTAGGACACGCTTCTGATAAAGAGAAGCTTCTTTAAAAATATCTGTTTTACTTTTGTTTAAATAGAGAGCATATACAGAGACAAAGGTACTCACTGCTGCTTATGAAATTTAATGGGTCATTAGGAGTCTTCTGAAAAATATTTTCTTATTTTTTTTTCTAGTTTCTTTACTTTAAGAAGCCTAACCCAAACCTGGAGATGGGAAGAGCAATTAAAAATCTGTATAAAACTTAAAGATCTAGAACTTCAGTAGATTTACCTCAGCTCTCTAGGAACTGGGAAAAAAGAACCAAATATCCCTGGGCAGGTTCTAGTGTGCTTTTAGTTCTATACTGAACATTTGTGTACTCTGGAGTCTGCAGTTTCTGAATGTTGATAGATTGTATCAGTGCAGTGTCTGAGGGGCACAGAAGTGATACTGTACGAATATTGCTTCCACATTGTAATTTATCAAGCAGTCATTTTAACAGGTTTTAGTTCAAGGCATCCATCCTGATCATGATGCCATAGTGGAACAGAGGTAAAAACTGCAGTACAGCATGTATTGGTCTGTAAAAGCAACTGCTACGGCAGTTAAAATGTCTGTAGAGAGGCGGCTGAGGCCCCTAACAACATGCTCGCGCTGTATAGGTGAGGACTGGTTTTCAAGAGCACAACAGGAAAATACATGACTACATTAAAACCTTTCCATTTTTCAACATCGTATCTTTTGGTTACATGATTTTCAATTCTATTTTAACTCTGAAACCTGTACTTCAGCTAATTCATATTTCATAGACATTTCAAAGAGACCCTTCAGACATTTAATAAGTGGCATTTCTTTTCAAGAATATTAAGTGGAGATTTTTTGTTTGTTTGTTTTTAATCCTCAGAAAGAGTATAGAAAAGATTTGGAAGAATGCATGAAAGGAAAAGGAATGACAGTGTTTGAAGACACACCAGATTTGATTAGAGTGAAAAATGCAGCTCAGATACTAAATGAGGTATGTTGTGCTAGTCAAGGTTACTGATGTCACAGAAAGTTCACTCTTTATGTTATGCTTGACTGAAAATAGTCAGAATTTTTTTTACATAATCTACAATGAAATACATAAGTATTGAAACTAAGGCTATTTCTGTTTTACTTTAAGATTATAGAAAAGCTATGGAAAAAAAAACAACTTATGACAGATATTCCAGACTTTCAGGCAATTAGAAGGTCAATTGAAATTGTTAGCGGGGTCAATAGATACAGGATTTAAAACGAGGTTCATTTTTCCATCTATTTATTTGTTCAGCTACTATAATTAATATTGTAATGGAAAACGAGTTGACTGTTAATGGACTTGTAAAGAAAAGTCAATGAAATAATTCTGAGTTTTTTGGCATCACATACCTGCTACTGAAGCTAAATATTAGTAATGACTGCCAGGAATTTTTGGAAGATCTTTTCTCCAAACAACTATTCTATTTGTGAAAACCTTTTTCGGAAAGTAGAGTTACTCCTGAAGAAATGGATTTTCTTGAGCTTGTGGTTCATCCAATGCAAATAAGACAGGTGGAGATTCCTTCCAGAGTAAATTCTTAGAAGTGAACTTTGATGTTAACTGTGTTGGTCTAAGTTGGTCTGGAGGTTATGTGGAAGCACATAAGGGTGCAATCTACTCTGTTGTGAAGGGCTGGGAATGGAAGTGGGAGACTCCTTGATCTGTGGGCTGTCTCTTGAAGACCACCCTGAGGAACTCATGTGCTCGGGAAGCCTGTGTGCTCGGGAAGCCTGTGTGCTCAGCAGAGCTGCAAGCTCCAAAGCTGGTATGGCTGCAGATGCTGCAGATGGGCTTGCACAGGCTGCCTGGAAAGCAGCAGTGGGACTGGAGGGCATAGGGAGGGGAAGGCAAATCTTGTGCTGCCTTTGGGGAGTCATTCTTTCAGGGTAATATATATATATTTATTTTATGTATTTGTATATTATATATTCATTTAATATGCATATGTGTGTATATATGTGTTTATTTGCACACATACATAGCCATAAGAACCATAGGGAATGCCACACATAGGGCCAATCTGATCACTGTGAAGAAGTACAGGAATATATAGCTGTAACTCACAGGCTTATCTTTTTCCTTGGTGTTTTACACAATATGAAGCTGGGAGGAAACATCTGCCATTCCATCTTTAGCGGAGAGGAAGCAAGGGATGATATCTTCTCACAGGTTAACTTAGACTTTTTTGCAAAAAACTGTGTTTTGCAAAGTAGAAAGTTGTTTTATCATGTTTATTTTCAGATCAGAGTCAGACAGAGATGGAAGACTGAAAGTCTTTTTGTTCTTGTAAGTGATCAGGTCATTGCATTGAATAGAAGGCTGTTTTCCTTCTTCTTTCTAGCTAATGGACAACCTAAAAATAATTAACAAACAAGAAAAGTAAAAAGAAATTTTTTCATTGTGTGTATTTATTTTGAAAAAAATGCCTGTTTTCCGCAGGCAGAGAGAAACTAGAACAGAAAAAGAGTCATCACTGCTATAGTAGGAGAAATAGCACCACCCGAGAATCGTTTAATTTTTTATTAAAAAAAAAAGTAAAAGTATTGTACACAGTATTTCAGTATTATATTTTAATATCATTTGCTGATGAACAAGAAATATATCCTTGCTTGGATAAGCTCAAGATAAAATGTCCATGTTGTTTCCTGGTTAATGGTTATTTATAATGTATGTTGTGAGAAAAAAGCAGCAATCGTGGATGAGTACTGACACTTGCCCAAAGGCTGTGGTTCAGGAAAGACCTATTAAATGAATAAATTACAACTTCCTGCTCTGAAAGCTCACTGGAAACAATCCCATATGGTATTAAATTTCTAACATGTAGTCTTTTAATGAATAAAATATATTCTTAAAAGTAAAATGTGTTTCAGTTAGGCTGGCACCAAGCACCAGCTTATTACACTATGTTCTGCGGAACTAAACTTCCCCTTTGCTTTAGAGGATAATTGCAGCAGCTATATGGACTGATTTCCTCAAACCCTTTGCCAAATTAAAAATTCAGTGATAGAGTTTTGTACATTCAGTGTATATCTCCTCAAGTTTTCCTCCTTTAGTTTGTTATGTGTTTTCCTGACAAAAGCTTGCCAAGACTCTTGAGAGTTGTGACTTCTAACTTGAGATTTTTGATGGACTCTAAATCTTAAATCGGATCTCTTTTGCAAAAGTCTACCTGTAACTCTCTGGCTATTGTGAATATAATGTATGAAGTTTTATCTTCACAGAAACAATACAAGAAAGACCTGGAAACTGAAATTAAAGGGAAGGGCATGCAAGTTTGTCCAGATACTCCTGAGATAAGACGAGCCAAGAAGGCTTCTGAAATTGCAAGCACGGTCAGTACCTGGTGCAAGCTTTCAATTTGACAGAATGCAACAAATTGTTGTCATTGAGAATTCCAGGTGGTGACCAGTCTGGGCAGTAGCAATACCACAGATTTCACCAAATACCCTATCCGTTGAGCTGCAGAGTCTGAAAGTTGCATAATTGGCATATGGGGGAAAGTTAAGTCTTCCCAGAACTTTGACCTTTCTGTCATCTTTTGAAGGTGGAGCTTGTTCCTCATGAAGCACACCTGGACTGGACTGTATTCAGTAGATGAAGGCCCTACTGCTTTTTGGCCTAAATAGCTGCTTGTTTAGTTAGAGCCAAATAATAAACAGAGAGATTTTAAAGCCTTACGACCCCAGTCTTGCAAAGCACCACTGAAGGAGAAAGTCTCGTAACATGTTTCTGTGATTGTGGCTGCCAAAGCTGCAAAGACAGGTAGATGTGATAGGCTACATCAGATTTGAAGTAAGCAGGCTGTTAAAATAGTTTTTTAACTGATCAACAGCTGTGACATGGGTGTCTCATAGATAGATCCTAAAAGGTTAAGGCTGTTGAATCAAAGGTTATTTGGTGTTTTAAGAATGCTATTCAGTGGAATTGCAGGTTAAAGTAGAAACAATTTAAGAATTTGACTGTCAGGTATGAGTGTTGCCAATGCTATTCTTTTCAGAAGGAATACAAGAAAGACTTGGAGAATGAAATTAAAGGGAAGGGAATGGGAGTGGGTATGGATACCCCTGATATACAACGAGCCAAAAAAGCTTCTGAAATTGTAAGCCAGGTGAGTACAGAATGAATCTCTTGTTTGGAAATAAAATACAATGAGATGTTAAAACCATAAAGTCTTCTTGAACATACTTAGGTTAAAAGGAACAAGCAGTGCACAATAAAAAAATTAAAGAAATTGAAGAATTTCTGACCAGTGCGGTCAGAATAGTTTGAAGAAAGCGTGTACAAATAACTGTAGAATTAGTACTTTTTTTTCTTTGTTTTTCCTTCAGAAAGAATATAAAAAGGATTTGGAGACTGAAATTATAGGAAAAGGGATGCAAGTTGGCCCATATACTCCTGAAATACAACGTGTCAAAAGGGCTTCAGAAATAGCAAGCCAGGTAGGTAGAGTTCAAAGGCTGAATGTTTTAATTCTGTGTAACAATGATTGTGTGACATATGTTGTTCAAAATACTTCTTCTCCAGCTGGAGCTCTGTAGAGGCTCTTGTACTCATTAAATTAATTTGCATGTAGCAAAATATCTTGCTTCCTGATTTTTATTTGTATTTAGGTGTGTCATGCCATGTAAATTGAATTTTACTGTTTATATCTACTTGCAGGTATTTTTACGTTACCTAACAAGAAAAATATATACATATCTCTCAGTGAAGGGAAAATATATAATGTATATGAGAATACATTTTATATATATTACATATTTTCAGTGTGGGACACAATGTCAGGTGCTCCACACAGACAATGATACCAATATCATGGAGGAGAGAAGTTGGAATAAATACCGTCCAAGGATGCTGATGCTCATCAGCAATAAGCCTCTTTTGTTACAGTTTGGATATTCTGAGCCCAAGAGAGCAGGAAATAGACATTTTAAAATTATTTTTTCAGAAAATGTACAAAGATGAAGCAGAGAAGATGCTCTGTAACTATTCTGCTGTCCCAGACACTCCAGAGATGGAGAGGATAAAAAGTACTCAGAAAAACATCAGTTCAGTGAGTAATAGTGCTTCTCTCTTTGCTTGCAACTTTTCAGATATTTTTCAGTTTAAATGGGCTCTCTTGTGCCATAGCATGAAATAGCGAACTTATGAATAAGTGTCCTTTGAATCATTTGCATAATTTTCATAGCAAAAGCTGTATCACTCATTTCTTTCAGTTAAAAAATACCTGGATTTTCTAGGTGTGACATTGTTATTTGGAATTGCTAACCCACTTATACCACCTTGCCAAACCACAGTTATTTTTAAATGAAGATTTTTTTTTTTCCTTTTTCCATTAAGCCCCAGGAAGTACTTTATTTAAAAGGACAGAAAAATCTAAGGCTTGTTACTGTGTAGATCAGGTTTTTCATCTGTTTCTTACCATGTGTACAGAACATCAAGATTCAGGTATAAAATTGGAACAGCTCAGGTTTCATAAATATATAGGGCTAATGATTTTATGTTATACTGGATATATTTTTAAATTTTATGCTAGATTCAAGTCTCAGTTTATCACTAAATATAAATTATGAGCTTAGATTTCTAAAATTGCCCAGTTTGTGATGCATTCAGTTCCATTTCCTTTTTGGGCCCATTAGCTCTGCTGTTTGTAATTCTAGCTTGGCTTGTAATATAACAGGAGAGAAGAAGGAGAGTAAGTATAGTCTCTGGAACCAAAGGCTGTCCAGTTAGTGTCTGGTTTTATGGCAGACTAAGTAATACTAATAGAGCAAATGATTTGAGAGAAAGGAGTATAAGTTACTTAATATATTAGTATTATCTGACAAATGTGGTTCTTTCTTAGAGATTTTCTCACCTTCTCCAGCTCCACGTGGGTACAAAGTCAATTAGTTTTCCTCAGAGGTGTTTACCTGCTGCTATCCCGTATCACTGCGACTTCATTGGGGGAGTGAGAGTCTGCAGGGAGAGGGGAGAAGAAAAGTCCCTGAGGCTGCTCTAGGCAGTGGTCTCTCCTGTTAACATCTTCCAGCCATTACCTGCTCCTTTTCTTCTTTCAGATGAGGGCAGCTGAAAGCTCCATCTTTCTCATAGGAGCTGTTGACAGGCCCACTGGCCCCAATTTTATTACTCGTAATCTTTTGGTTTTGAATGGTGCTCTGCTGCATGGTGTGACAGTGATCAGCACTGCCATCCTAACGTGCTATGCTGGAACTCTGTGTGACAGAGGGGCATCCAAGCTAGCCTCTGCTGATTTGCCTTTCTCTGTGCTCTAGTCTTTGATAGCTTTTGATGAAGTCCTCAAATAGGTCAGTGGGTCAGACTGTCTAATGGTTAGATACAGGCACATAGTAACCTTCCTCTACTTAATTAAGCCTTGACAAGCCTCTGACAGATCTGAACCCCTTGCAGCCCTATAGGCCAGTCTGAGCTTTCAACTGTCAAGGCTGACAGTTATCCTCTTTGTTAGTGTACTAGATAATATGAAATAAAAATATTTTGTCTTTGAGGTGTTTTTCTGTTTCTGAATTGGATCCTTCAAATGTAGGAAAGCGGCTTATAGCTGTGATTGAATTATCGTATTTTTCTTTCTCTGCATTTTAATGTTTCAGCATTCTGTGCCAATTTAGATTAAAAAGGTAAGTTACTTTTTGCTAAGTTAAGATATAGCTGGGGGCAGCCGCAATATAAAAAAAATTAATGACCCCTAATAGGCTTCTGATTTTTGGATTTCATCTCAAGTATTTTCCTGCCTTAAGGGACAAAATCCATGGCTAGCTCTGCAGATAAGATCAGTGCTGCTTTTAGCTCACTTGCTCATTTGGCAGATGATTTACAATAGAATATTTACTGCATAGTCATCTCTTTCATAGAAAAATTCCCGGCTCCAGCATTTTTTACCACTCCCTCCTTGGTAGAGAAGAAAAGTATAGCTTAGTTCAGTCCACTATGTAAATCTTTCTACCTTTTACTGACATGTTTGTGCAGAAGTATTTTCAAGTTCTTACTCATAAATTGCCTCTGTTCTCACATGGTAAAACAAAATTCTGTGTTGTTAAACATTTTCTGATTATTTAGAAAATGAGTGGTGGACATCAATAATTCACTCTCCTCTAGAATATTTGACAGTACTGGTCACCCTAGGTTACAGAGGACTTCAAGAGAGTAGGAGAAATGCATCCAGAATTATTTTTTATTGTTTAACTTATCTTGATAGGAAAAAAATAATTCTAAATAAATCTTGGTTTAAGACGAATAGAAATACTAAATGTTAAAGATTTATTTTATGAACTCCAGGATCAGACTTGTTTTTACACTACCAGCCTAGAAATACTTACTGAAATCGCAACAGTTGTGGCACCAAATACTGAAATTAAAATAAAACTTCTTTGGGAGCTTTGCAGTGTGAACTTGTGCTCCCTGGTTATTTAAATTATAGCCACATTTGGAATTTGTGGAGCACTTATTTACTGTCTCTTTCAGTAACTTTGAATGATTGATTCTACTGATGTGCTTTGTTGTTTTATCCTTTAGTGAAACAATTGAAATAAAGAGGAGAATTATAGACAGCATGTGTATATTTTCAGAAGTGAGCTTTGTTTTTAGATGCGGTCCTCAGCTTTTTGGCTGGAACCCAGAAATAAAAAAAATACGTGACTTGGATTGTAGCTCTGCTGTTCTGATTATTTTGTTATGAATATGTCAATTTTCCAGTTTGTTAAATTAGAAGTAATAATATCTATTCAATTCTCAGAGTATTTTAAGTTATGAAGATTAAAAACCCAATTCAAATCTTGCATGTATATACACGTTCAATTACATTGAAATGAGTGAGATTACTCAAGCATAAAGTTGCATTTGTAAAAGTTTATAAATTATGATCTAAATATTATTTCCAAAGTTAAAACCATAATTACAAATACTTACAAATGTTTGAGGTCAGTCTGAAGGATGATAATAGATTATCTGGGTTACAGTTGAAAACAAACAGAATCTTGTTACAGTTATTGATAGTTGGTCTGATTTATGAAAAATTAAAGTATTAGCTTTCATAGCAAGATTTATTGTCAGACTAATTTGGAACTTGGAAAATTGCCGAGCCCATTTATGGGAACTTGTGCTTGCATTGCTAACAGTCTCATAATTACTTTTTCTTTTGGGGAAATTAAGGTGTTTTATAAGAAGGAAGTAGGAGCTGGCACAGCTGTAAAAGAGACTCCTGAGATTGAAAGAGTAAAGAAAAATCAACATAATATTAGTTCGGTAAGTGTTATTAACATTAATTATTCTTACGTGAGCAAATGGTGGTCAGATTTCTTTTTCCATTTTGTTTACTAAAAATTCTATGTTTCCACATCACACATCTCACTCAAATACTGCTCCACTGGATTTTGGATATAGATATAGAGCTCCATTCTAGTAGAGTTAGAGCTCCCCTCTGGTGTAGTCCTTCTGTGACCAGAGGTAGAGCTTCAAATTGAAGCATCATGAAAAATAGGAAAAACTTTGAACTAATTGTTTGAGGAAAGAATTTTGTCTTTCAAGAGTGAGAAACATGAAATATATTTCCTGATATGACAGACTGAACAGCAGCTGTAATTTGCAATTTAGAAAAATATAATTTCACAAAAAAGAAAATTTATAAAGAGTCTGTATGTATTACATAGGTGTTGGTACAGTTTGTATTTCAAGAAGAACAACATTATAATAATAATAATAAATATATTATTATATAAGTAAGGTCAGGGGACCTGCACGGGAGATCCAGATTTAGGAATAAGTATAGATCTCTATACTTACTTAATAATCATAAAATACACCACCTGGAGTACTGTGTTCAGCTCTGGGGCCCCCAAAGTAAGGACATGGACCTGTTGGAGGAAGTCCAAAGGAGAGCCACGAAGATGCTCAGTGGGCTGCAACACCTCCCCTATGAGGACAGGCTGAAAGAGTTGGGGTTGTTCAGCCTGGAGAAGAGAAGGCTCCGAGGAGACTTAATAGCAGCCTTCCAGTACCTGAAGGGGGCTACAGGAGAGATGGGGAGGCACTCTTTACCAGGGAGTGTAGTGAGAGGACAAGGGGTAATGGGTATAAGCTAAAAGAGGGTAAATTTAGACTAGACATTAGGAAGAAATTTTTCACTATGAG